>MVJL01006118.1:0-43082 GCA_002156465.1 Macrocentrus cingulum | reverse complement strand
CGTCGTGCGTTTGTACGAGACAGAGAGAGACAAACTAATATCGATTTTACACAAAGATGGCGTCGATGAGCTGTTCTATAGGTGGAATCCAACTTTCGGCGGGCTTTTTTAATTTTATTATTTTTCTTGTCTGAGAATTCGGCATATTCATTCATTGTAAACTCAGTTATCAATCCCTATAAAATAATAAACAACAAGGTGACTCAATATTTTTCCTTTCAATGTCTTAATGGAAAAACGACGAACTACGATTTATTCAAGTGCACGGCATACACGGCATACCGTGGGGGGTCCGACCAGACCCAGTCTGATTAGATTACTTACGCACGACTGATGATGCGCAAACACTTCATTGCGCAAGTCTCGCGTTATGATAATTACATTTATGTTTTTGAAATTATTTCCAACACTTAATTTATAGCTACAACAAAACAACCATTCCATCTTTCAAAATAAATATGTACAATAATAATTTATTTT
Source organism: Macrocentrus cingulum (assembly GCA_002156465.1). NCBI lineage: Eukaryota > Metazoa > Arthropoda > Insecta > Hymenoptera > Braconidae > Macrocentrus > Macrocentrus cingulum. Next base: position 42,602 of record MVJL01006118.1, on the reverse strand, counting down.
GAATGTACTGTAAAATTCAACAATGCACCGTCGTCTATTTTGAATCTATCCCGCTATGATATATGTGTACAAAAACGAGTTTTTTCTGTGGGAATAATTGAAAATAATGTTCTACTTATTTTAAAAGATACATATGATGGCTTGGTCATAATTTTAAGTGAATGTTCAGCTCTAGAGACGGCCTTGCAATGATAGAAAATATTTGTTGAAAAATTTCATAACCGAGAGGGGCAACTGCTGCTGCTGCACCTTACCGCAAGATGGCTGATGCCCACCCGCCGTTTCAACTGTCCTGCATACCTGTTCTGTTTGTCATTTTTTAGCAACGTCAAAATCCAATGTGGCTATCATTTACCTTATCGTCATTATATTGCAATGTGCCAATACTAGTACACATCACCACAAGTTATATCACCCAATTGGCAAGATATCGTGTTCATTAACAAGTGCTAAGATCAAGAATCTCGAGGAAAGTAGTCCGAGTGGTGAGAGGATAAAACGCCCCTTCAAATGTAACAGAGACACGTCAAGCAGCAGATTTCAGTGATGTTTAATCTCCAATTTACTTTATTATTTCTCAAACACTGAGTTGACAGTCAAAAATGTTGACGTCAAGTCATCTCATTTATCATATTGCTAACCTTAAATTTCACTTGGCTGTACCGCCGAATGGACAATTTTCGGATGCCAAGTAGGCTCAAGTTATTCCAGGTCGTCTGGTTCTTCTAATGACGATGCAAGATAATTCAAAAACCAGAGAAATGTTTATAGTACGTGCTTTGGAAAAGATTCTCGCCGACAAAGATGTCAAGCGTTCGCACTTGTCGCAATTGCGAAAGGCCTGCGAGTCAGCCTTGGGTGAGTATCCTATGCATATCATAAAATCTAAATTCATCTGCAACTAAAAGAACTAATCTCCCCAATATTTCGCCCTCCAAGACGATTTGCGTAACGAGATTAAGGAGGTACCAAATGTTCAGGGAGAGGAGGCAGTGTCCAACGCGTTGCCGCAGCCAAAGAACGATTCAAATGTCATCTCGGCGGAGAAGTACTTCCTGCCGTTCGAGTTGGCATGTCAGAGCAAATCGCCACGAATTGTCGTGACGGCACTGGACTGCTTGCAAAAATTGATTGCCTACGGCCACCTGACGGGTAACGTGCCCGACTCGACCGAGCCGAGCAAAATGTTGATTGTCCGAATCGTCGAGACGATTTGCAACTGCTTCATGGGACCACAGACTGACGAAGGTGTGCAGCTGCAGATCATCAAGGCCCTCCTAACAGTCATGACTAGTCAGCACGTGGAAGTGCACGAAGGGACGGTGCTCCTCACCATACGTACTGTCTACAATGTATATCTTGCGTCGAGAAATTTAGTTAATCAAACAACAGCACGTGCCACGCTCACGCAAATGATCAACGTGATATTCTCGCGCATGGAAACCCAGGCCGAGGACGAGGTTCCTCGTGAGGCACAGACTGTCGAAATGGCGCGAGATGATCCTGAGACGACACTGGTCACCGAGCCACTGCAGGAGCTGTCGTTCGAGGCGCATCAGATCGTCGGAGCAATTCTTGACGACATTGTCAACTCAGTGGTGCCCGAGGACGGCTCGGTACTCGACACATCGCAGTCCGAGGAGCCGAGTCTCGAGCAAATTCCCACGGACGACAACACGGACGAGACTGCTGCGGAAAATGACAACATGGTGACAGCCAAGTTTACGCATGTTTTGCAAAAAGACGCTTTTCTGGTATTTCGAGCGCTCTGCAAGCTGTCCATGAAACCACTGCCCGACGGCACACCAGATCCCAAGTAAAAAAATCTGCGGAAAACCCGGATAATCAAGAGTTTTAATTTATCATGTTTAATTTTAGATCACACGAGCTACGATCAAAGATCCTGTCGCTACAGCTGCTGCTGGGTATTCTGCAAAATGCCGGCCCGGTTTTGAGGTCAAATGAGATGTTTGTAATTGCAATTAAGCAGTACTTGTGCGTGGCCCTGTCGAAAAATGGAGTTTCCTCAGTGCCAGAGGTCTTTGAGCTGTCGCTTGCGCTATTTCTCGCTCTGCTCGCGCGTTTTAAGGTGCACTTGAAGATGCAGATAGAGGTGTTTTTCAAGGAAATATTTATGAATATCTTGGAGACGTCGAGCAGCTCGTTTGAGCACAAGTGGATGGTTATACATGCTCTAACACGAATTTGCGGCGATGCTCAAAGTGTTGTTGATATATACGTAAATTATGATTGCGATCTTTCGGCTGCAAATTTATTTGAAAGGTGTGTTACAATTAAATTAATTTTTTAATAAAACTTTAGAAAATTTTAATCACATGAATATCTGTGTTTTCCAGACTGGTAAACGACTTGTCTAAAATAGCGCAAGGTCGTCAAGCCTTAGAGCTCGGTGCGTCGCCAAATCAAGAAAAGTCAATGCGCATCCGTGGTCTAGAGTGTCTCGTGTCAATTTTAAAGTGCATGGTGGAATGGAGCCGAGATCTCTATGTGAATCCGGGTGCTCCGGTGGAGCAGCACGTGCCGACCGAGCCACCGGATCCACCCATAGCGTCGTTGCCGCGCTACGGCAGCGCAGGCAGTCTGTCCTCGGCAAATTCTAGTCTCGTAGGAAATAAAGAAATAACCGATTCGCCGGAGCAGTTTGAGGTGCAAAAGCAGCAAAAAGACGTGTGGGAGGCGGGCATCGAGATGTTCAACCGCAAACCCAGCAAGGGAATTCAATACTTGCAGGAGCAAGGTCTACTGAGCCACGAACCCGACGACATTGCGCGATTTCTCCACACAGACGATCGTCTGGACAAGATCGCCATTGGCGACTTTCTCGGCGATCCCAACTTCAACAAAGTCATGTATTACTACATCGATCAAATGGACTTTACGAATCGAGACTTGGTAACGGCGCTGCGTTACTTCCTCGAGGGTTTTCGCCTGCCAGGTGAGGCGCAAAAAATCGACCGACTTATGGAGAAGTTTGCGAGTCGTTACTGCGAGTGCAACCCAAACAACGGATTGTTCACGAGCGCTGACACAGCCTACGTGCTCGGCTTTTCGATAATTATGCTTACGACCGACCTGCACTCGCCACAAGTCAAGAACAAGATGACTAAAGAGCAGTATATCAAATTAAACCGGCGGATAAGTGATAACGAGGACCTTCCCGAGGAGTATCTGTCGAAAATCTACGATGAAATCGCCGGCAACGAGATAAAAATGAAGTCCCACCCGAACCGGCCAGGCAAACAGGTGATATCGAGCGAGAAAAAACGTCGTTTGCTTTGGAACATGGAGATGGAGTTAATTTCAACGGCTGCAAAAAATCTTATGGACTCGGTGAGCCACGTTCAAGCGCCCTTTACCACCGCCAAGCACCTGGAGCACGTGCGTCCGATGTTTAAAATGGCGTGGACACCGTTTCTCGCGGCATTTAGCGTTGGACTGCAGGACTGCGACGATCCCGAGATCGCGTCGCTCTGCCTGGATGGAATTCGTTGCGCCATTCGCATCGCCTGTATTTTTCACATGAGTTTGGAGCGCGACGCGTACGTCCAGGCACTCGCGCGCTTCACGCTGCTCACCGCCAACTCGCCCATCACCGAGATGAAGGCGAAAAACATCGACACAATCAAAACCCTGATCACGATCGCGCATACAGACGGCAACTACCTCGGCAGCTCGTGGCTCGACGTGGTCAAGTGCATCTCACAGCTCGAGCTCGCTCAGCTCATTGGCACGGGCATTCGGCCGCAACTGCTGGGCCCACCGTCAAAGCCATACTTTCCTCTGCCGCTCAATAATTTTACTAATCTTACTCACAACACGTCGCATCCGGGCAACAGCCTGAACCTGAGCTCGCTCGACCCCAGCGTGAAGGAGTCCATTGGTGAGACGAGTTCACAGAGCGTTGTGGTGGCGGTCGATCGGATTTTCACCGGCTCGACCCGACTCGACGGCGATGCCATCGTCGAGTTTGTCAAGGCGTTGTGTCAAGTTTCGCTCGAGGAACTGTCACATCCGACGCAGCCGCGCATGTTTTCGCTTACAAAAATCGTTGAGATTTCATACTACAATATGGGCCGTATTCGGCTGCAGTGGTCGCGAATTTGGCAGGTAGTGGGTGACCATTTTGACCGGGTGGGTTGCAGTCCACGGCAGACAATCGCTTTCTTTGCGGTGGACTCGCTACGACAGCTAGCAACCAAGTTTATTGAGAAGGCCGAATTTGCCAACTTTCGATTTCAAAAGGAATTTCTTCGGCCGTTTGAGTTGATCATGAAGAAGAACCGATCAATCGTGATTCGTGACATGGTAGTTCGGTGTGTCGATCAGATCGTGCACTCACAGGCGCCAAACATTCGCTCAGGCTGGAAAAATATCTTCAGTGTAATTCACCACGCAGCAAGCGATCGCGACAAGTCCGTGGTTGCTCTGGCCTTCTCCACAACGGGAACAATAATAAACAAAATATACGCAGAAAATTTCAGCATTATGGTTGACTCATTTCAAGATGCCGTCAAGTGCCTAAGCGAATTTGCCTGCAACGCGGCCTTCCCCGACACGAGCATGGAGGCCATAAGACTGATTCGCAAGAGTGCCTCCTATATTGACGCAAACCCGCAGATGTTTGCCGAGGGTATGATGGACGAGAGTGGCATGGTTTCCGAGGAGGATCGTGCATGGGTACGCGGCTGGTTTCCACTTTTATTCGAGCTCTCGTGCGTAGTGAGCCGATGCAAACTGGACGTGCGAACGCGCGCGCTGACCGTACTCTTCGACGTTGTGAAGACACACGGCGCCTCGTTCAAGCCACACTGGTGGAAGGACCTGTTTCAAGTGCTCTTTCGAATATTTGACAACATGAAACTACCCGAGCATCAAACCGAGAAGGCCGAGTGGATGACGACAACGTGTAACCACGCGCTCTACGCAATTGTCGACGTGTTTTCGCAATTTTACGACACACTCGGACCACTGTTGCTCGGCCAACTGTACTCGCAATTGCTCTGGTGTGTGCAGCAGGACAACGAGCAATTGGCGCGTTCAGGAACCAATTGCTTGGAGAACCTTGTCATCAGTAATGGTGTGAAATTCGACGAGGAAACGTGGTCAAAAACGACACGCTGTATTCTCGACATCTTTGAGAGCACCTTACCCTCGGTTTTACTCACGTGGAAGCCGCCCTCGATGAATAAAGAGTCCGATCTGGAGGTGATTACAGGCGACGACACGCACGTGGGCATCCTCAAGCGCAGCAATAGCACGACCAGCCTGACAAACAACGATGTCACGCGGTCAAAACTCTTCAGTTCGCTGTTGATTAAGTGCGTCGTGCAGTTGGAACTGATTCAAACGATTGATAATGTTGTGTTTTATCCGGCCACATCGAGAAAGGAGGACCAGGAACACTTGGCTCTCGCGCAGGCAGACATGCTCAACGGCCGCTCGAGCGATTCCGGGCTGGATGGGTCAGGAAGCGAGCAAAAGGATGAGCAGGGCATGTACTGCGCTCTCAGCACTATTCATCTCCTGCAACTTATCGACTGTCTACTGCGCTCGCATCGCTTTGCCAAGAGTTTCAACGTGAATAATGAGCAGCGAAATATCCTGTGGAAGGCGGGATTTCGCGGCGGTGTCAAACCGAATTTGTTGAAACAAGAGACACAATCTTTGGCCTGTGCTTTGAGGATTCTTTTTAAAATGTACAATGACGAGGCACACCGTGCCAACTGGGCCACTGTGGAGTCTCGACTGGTGGAAATTGCTCGTGAGGCTTTGGAGTATTTTTTGGCACTGTCTAACGAGGCACATCGTGACGCGTGGACGCCTATTTTACTCTTGCTTTTAAATAAAATTCTTAAAATGTGCGACAATCGGTTTGCAGTGCATGCGGCCAACTGTTACGCACTTCTGTGTGAAGTTATGTGCTTTGATTTGAAGCCAGAGCCGCGATCGGTTTTTCGCAGATTTTTTCTACGCATAGGACCAGTGTTTAGAATCACGCAATCGTAGTAACGACGACGACAACGACGACGACGACCGATGTAATTATTTTCATTGTTGTAAAATGAGATAAAAGTTAAATCTTGATAATGGTGTATTATTATTAATTATCACCGAAAATGTATACATAATGTTATATATATACATCTTATACATAGAATGGGCGGACACTGATTTTATTATAATTAAAAAACAAGGATATTTTTATTGATCATCGCCTGGCGATTTTGCTTTTGTTATATAAATTATATACGTAGGCGTGATGATGATGCTTGGAGAGACAAATTATTCTATATGCTAAGTGCAAATGTACATTAAAAATTATCTATAGGCCTGAAGGAATATACTTGCAGTGCGATTTTAATAAAATGTGGGGAAAAATATACATATATATTTCAAACTGTTATTAAGTTTCTTTTATATCACAGAAAAATCGGAGATTGATACTAGAAATATTTCTTCTCTTGCCAACATCTCGAAAACTAATAAAAAAAAAACAAAAGGTTTTGAGATATTTCCAAAGAAATGTAAAGTTTTACTGTTAGATTATTTTTAGAATGTGTAGCTGGGAAGTGTGCCGCACCATTCTTGGACAAAAACCAGCATATCATTGAGAGGAGAGTCTGGCGGAGCTTGTCGAGCGCAGTTTAATACTTTATTCCAATCATCGCGATCAACAACGCGACTGCTGCCCTCAAATCTCACGACAGATCCGCGAATGGGATAGCCAGTGAGAGCACAAGCCTGCAAAGGAGGTGATCCATTAGCCGGACAGGTAAGAGATCCGGTGTAAACACCCCTAGAGTCCGTGGGCAAGCCCTGTTCCATGTTCTGATCCATCGAAACGGCCAGCACCCACTCGCGAACTTCCTCGCGCTCCTCCCGTGACATACTCAGTGAACTCGGGAGCGGCACCTCGAGAGGGAAATCCGTGATTCGGAGATCATCCACGTCGAGAATTCCACCATCACCATCTTCAATGCACTCCTCGAGATCCAAGAAATGATTGAGGAACACAAAACCCTCGCTTAAATTGCCCGCAGTACGACAATTAACTCCGGCCTCGTAGTAACAGCGATCAGCAAGGAGAATGTCAGTGTATCGGCACAAGGAGACGGACGCTTTGACAACAAGACTTGACAGCGCGGGGACCAGTTGGCAGGCGTTTTTAACCGCTGAATAGTGGGTAGCCTGTAAAATTCTTCCGAATTTCTCCTCGCTCGAGGATGAGCCCTCGATCTGCTTGGAGAGACTCAGTAAAAAGTCGCGGAGTTGTGCCAAACGTTGATACCTGAGCTCGAGCGAGCCTTCGTGTAGATTTAAAATGGCCTCAGACAGGCGAACGTACAGATTGTGGTACTGAGCAACGGGCGGAGGTGCTCCGTACTGCGCGTACAGCTGCACAGCCATTTCGGGCGTTCCTGATTGTAGTAGCTGTGCAGCACGTTGGGCAATGAATCGGTGCAGCAGGTCTGGGCCTTGCGCGCTGGCAACTTCAAACACCTGAGACCACTGTCCTTTGCGGGCCATCGCCTCCAACGATACGTCCTCGCTGTCGACAATTCTCTCGTGACTTCTGTCGTGATTTCTTCCCACATTGTCCCTGTACTTTTCCTCAAGATACGACTCCAATTCCGGCGCGAGTTCGCGCACAATGCGCCGCGCACGGACCCAGTCTCCCACGGCCACGAGGGCATTGATCGCGTCCTTGAGCTTGTCGGCCGTCAGGTAGACCTGAGCAGCGAGCGCGTGTTCACCGCAGTCCACGAGCTTGGCAGCGAGATCGGCGCCAACCTGCATCATCGTTTCGGTCTCTGCCTGATGCAGTAGGATATCTGCGGCTTCGATCAATGCCTGTCTCGAGGGCGCCGGATCTAAAATGAGAATGTCTAGCGCAGTACGCACCTCACCGACCTCCAACCAGCGTCGTGCCTCCTCCAGACTGTTTGCACTTCCTCCTGAGCTCTTTTGCGTCAACTCGCGTCGCAGTGCGGCTTCCTGACTAGGCAAATACTCTCGGCACACTCGCATCGCCTCTGACCACATGCCAGCCTGCTTGTAGTGCTCGACAATAATCTCGGGCTTGTGTGCACGCAACAGCAGCGACTCGGCAAATGCAAATTCTTGTTTTTCTGCCGCCTCGGCTGCGCGAGCTACGAGAACTTGCGCCAAAGCCTCAGAACCCGCTGTTGCAGCCACCTCCTCAGCCGCGTCCCAGTCTCGCGTATGAATATACATCTGCACTGCCTCAATGGTCTTGCCCGCGCGAATAAATTCCCGCTCGGCCTCGGGAAATTTGCCCTCATCCTCCAGCGCCATTGCGTATTTGTAGTGCACCTCCCGCTGCTGCTCAATAGTTCCGTGCTTGGCGGCCTCCAGCGCCCAATCGAAGAATCCGGCCTCGCAGGCCGTTTGCAAGCACGGTTCGAAGTAGTTGAGACGTGCGAGAAGCCGAGCTCCGAGCTCGGGTGCCAGTGTGCGGGCCCACATGAGTGAAACTTGCTGTGCAGCTTTCTCGCCCGAGGCCTTCTTCGCAACGCGCAGTGCATCCTCCCACATTCCGGCACTGCGAAAGGCCGCAACAGCTCCACGCCAGTCATCTGCACCGAGAAAATGCTCCTCGGCCTCGCGAGCCTTACCCGCGGCGGCCAATTCTCGTGCTAGGTACGCGTGTGTTGTCTTCAGCAGGTCGGGACGATGCTCGGCCACCAGGCGAACCATGTCAGCGCGCTGCCCGGCCCGTCGGTACATCGCGATTGCCGAGTCGTGCTGGCCAATTGCCACGTACAGAGCCTCTGCGTAGCGCATGTCCCCAGCGCTCTCGAGCGCGCTCGCGTGGTCTGTCAGCACTTCTGCGGCCACCTCGGGCTTCATGTGCTCCGTGGCGATAGAGTAGGCGCGCGCCCAATTGTTTGTCTTTACGTGTACATCAACAGCGCGGTGCGGGTCGTTTGCACGCAGGAACAAACTCTCTGCCAGGTTAGCGTCGCCAATCGTCGCGAAATGCTCCGCCAGTTTGGCGCACTGTTTTTGAATCTCTGGGTCATCGCTCTCGATTACTTGCACGATTTGCAGTGCCTTGCGCCACTGCCGGGCGTTGATTGCAGCGTCCAGTGCCAGCGCTGTCTCGCCCGCCTCGATGAAGTGGTTGATCGCTGCGTCATAGTGCCCACCCGCTGCCAAGTGGTGGCCCCACTCTTTCTCCAGTACGACCACAGACGTCGGTTCAATCTCGCGCGCTAGGTCTAGAGCTCGTGCAAACACTCCGGCACTCGCGTAGCACATGATTGCTGCAGAGCTGTCGCCAATCTTCTCCAAAATTTCGCCCGCGAGCTCCATCAACTCCGAGGACTTGAGTGCCTCGACGACTTCGCGTGCAGTCGCCTCGTTTAGAAGTGAATCGCCGCCGCTCAGAAGGAGTCTTCCGGCGCGTCCAGCGCGCCCAGCGTCCAGGTAGAGCCTGACCGCTCGCTGCGGGTCGTCGGCTTCGAGGATGCTCGCCGCGCGCGCGCCCTGTCCGCTGCTCAACAGCCAGGACAAGTGTCGGTCCTTGAGCTCCCTCAGGCCTACCCAGTCTCGATTTTCCGCCAGGTTTAGAGCCTCCTCCCAGTGCCAATACTTCTGATACATCTCCAAAGCTTTGTCCAGCTCGTTCTGCTCGAGGTAAATGGCCTCGGCTGTCTTTAACTCGCCGTTGAGCACGGCCAGCTTCGCCCAGCAGTCGGGACTGGCCAGCGGATCGTTGCCCGTCTCTCGGGCATATTCCTCGCCAGTTTTAACAATGTCTTTCAAGAAACTCGCACAAGCGACGTCGCCCAGAGCAGCGTAGCAGCGTGCAGCAATGAGGAATCGTCGCTCGTTCATGGCGTTGCGCGCGACATTCTCCCACATGGACTCGGCCTGCGGGCTGTCTCCGAGCTCCTCAAGAAACAGAATCACTCGGCCAAAGTCGTTGTCATGTAACGCCGTGCCAAACTCGATTAGTCCCTCGTCCAGGGGATAATTCAGCCTCGCACCGCCGTCTTCAACGACTACGACAGTTTGACCTGCAGTGCGCTCAATGTCCACCGCGTCGCCGCGGATTGCCAGAAGTGTCGCAGCCTCGGGTGCATCCGCGTTGTACCAAACGGCGAGCTTATTTCCGGTTTGCGCAACAGCCACGTCACTGCCAGGCACCCACGAAGCGAAGCTCGTCCCCGTTAGCAGCAGCGTTCTCGTCCACTTTTCGTCGCACAACCACAGTCGGCCTTTTTTATCGCGAGACAGCAGTCGGTGGCCGGTTTCACTGAGCTCCAGCCAGTCCACTCGAGCGTCGTGGCTCACGACACTCACCGTTGTGCCCGTGACAAAGTCAATAATCCGGACTGTCCGAGGATCGAGCAGGTACGCCAGTCTCTTGTTGTCTGGCATGCCAGCGACACGCCGTTCGTTGATTCGCACACTCACCACGTGCGGATTAACAGCCTCAGTCCTCACGGACCCGAGAATTTCGTTGTTTCCGTACTCGACGATGGTGAGCTCGCCTGCGGCAAAAATCAGGCACACTCCGGGGAACTCGAAAAAAAATTTCTCAGTCCCGGACTTGTCCTCCCACGCGACTTCGCTGATCAGGCCGTGCGAGAGGTCGCAGACGATGAGCGTCGACCCCGTGCGCGCGACGACGTGGCTGTCGGAGCGCCCGAGGACGCGCACATCCTCGATTTCACATCCGGTGTATGATTTGATGCTGACCGGGCGCGCAGAACCGCCCAGAGATCGAACGACGACCTGACTCGGACCGACGTAGGCGATTTCATGGCTGCCGCGGACCATGGCACGCTTCAGCACGGTCTCAAAGAGCTCCACAACGCCGCAGAGCCCGCCGATTGCCAGTTTAGAGCCGTCTCGGCGCCAAGACAGTGCAGTGATCGTATAGAAATTCGGGAGATTGCGCGTGTTGGTCTCCTCCCAGGCTGAACGCCGTGGACTCCAGTCAAAAATCCTCACGCGATTCCACGAGCCAACAGCCACGCTTTGACCACTGGGGCTGCACACAGCCACGGAGAGTTCCTTGTCGCCCGTATCGCGCGAGTAGTCGAAGGTTTTCGCAACTTTCCCGTGCGAATCGTAGAACACGAGGCGTTTGTCGGCGCCCCCGACGCAGATATGGTTCTGTGGCCAGGCCAGGGCATAGGCAGGAACCCCATGAGTGATAATTCGACCTGACGGCTCGGAATTTGCGTCTGGCTTGAGCCAATAGCGAATTATACTGCCGTCAGCGTGACTGGATACGAATGCCGTCTTTCTCTCGTTCGCTGCAAGAGCGATTGTCATCGCGTCAGCCGTGTAGAGGGTCTGAGCCTTGTGAGCCTTTAAAATTGCCACTCGGACCTTGCCGTCAGCTAGTCCGATGATTATCGGACCGTCTGTGGGCCAGATCATCGATGTTACTGGCGCACTTTGAGCGAATTTGTTGCATATTACTTTCTTGTCGCCCCTACACAAAATAAATTAAATTACTCATGAGGGATTTTATGTAAATTTAGATGATTTTTAAGTTATGACTTACCAATCCTCACCAATTTTGTAAACGTAGACAATATTGTCCGTTTGGCCCACGGCAATTTTCGTCGAATCCGGCGAAAATGCTATGGCTTTTACAACATAGCTTTTTTTTCCATACTGAAAAATATGCGGAATATTAGATGATTTTTTGGATAAATTTTTTTCGTAATTACCTTGGAGTCAACAGGCTTTGTTGAAAAACGATCTTTCTTTACTCCTGACTCGTTGAAAAGATAAATTGAACGATCGGATAGAGCAACAGCAAACTTCAAATTGTTTGGCGACCAGGCAATGCCCACAACACGATTTTCACTGTCACACGATGACAATACACTTCCTAGATATTTAAGGATCATTTTGCAGAGAGTATATGAGTTCAGTGTAAATTGAAATTACGGTTGTAATGTTTTTAGTCATTAGACACTTCATGAGTACGATTTAACTCGCGTCAATGCTGTTTATACACTCGTTGCCTAGCGACCAACTGGCACTCACACACACGTACGATGCTACATACATGAAATGAGCCGAATGAGCGCCACCGGCCGAACTTCACACTGAGCACGCATCGTTTGTAATATTGTTTTGTACCAATAATTTCAACAATCGTAAACCAATTGTTGATATAAAATAAAGGGAGGTGAGTGAAAGACATTTTTTGAGCCTTAAAGTATTTAATATCGATGAGAATGAGTTTATATAGTTATATACGGTGATATGACAAGCTTTGTAGTAACCTATCATTTTTTGAGGTTAGACGAAGATTTATCACTTGAAATAAGAGTAATTTCACAGCTAAAAAAGTCCTGCTTCGATATGCAAAAATGATTTTCCACAATTAATCGAATATACGTGCTGCTGGAGCTGTTGCTCATGGAAAAATGTCACTTTCAAGTTGGAAAATGATTTAATTGAACACGGGAAAACTAGTGCCTCATAAATTTGACCATACGTAAAATCATAATTTCCTTGCAAACACCATTTTTGGCTAAGAAAATATTGCCAAAAACGGGAAATATATATACGTAAGACTAGCGATGAGTCTGCAACATCAATGTGACGTCATATGTCGCTTGAAGGGCAAACCACTGCTCAGCGTTCACTACGCATAACATCGGCTGGAGGGGCGACTGCGATTGAGGGGAATCGAGTAGAATTCTCGGCATTCTCACGAGAACTTCCACCGGGAGAGCAGCTCAGCCGAGTTTAGGGAAAGTCCGCGACCTTTCACAGTTAGTTTACTCGTTTTTGACCGTGATTTTTCTCTTTTCTTTATTAAATAGTGAGTAGAGTAGAGTCAGTGCAGTGCGGGAGTGAATACAAACAGACCAAAATCGAAAAATCGTGAAGTGTAGTGAAGTGAAGTGTGTGACAAGTGCCCTAGCTATTTTGGATTACTCGAGACCGACCAAGTACAGCAAAGGAAAAGATGTCTGCTGGCGATGGACGAGTCTCATGGTGCGTTGTTTGCTGCCTGCTCCATCGCCCACCGTGGGATTTCGGTGAGTCAAATTTCAGTTTATCCTGCTCAAAAATAAAATTCTAACATTTATCATTGGAATATTGCTGGTATTTGAGGATATTCCTACGCTCCGGTAATATCCTTCGCATATTAGGAATAATTGGTGATTTTTGGAAATTTTTTTTTTTTGCGTAGGCCAATATGATTTGGCGAACGCTGCACAATTACAAGGCTATTTATAAATTAATTACTTGATAATTGCGCAGTGAGTGGTGTGTGTGTGTGGATATTTTTTATTAGATCACTCCCTCGGTGTTGTTTTTCGCGTTTTTGGATTTTTTGTGGTGAAAAAAGATTGTTTTTTATTAGTTGGTTGTAAATTACGTTCCTTCAATAATTAATTCATATCGACTGTAAATTTCCGAAATATTTAAATGTACAACGACAGACAGTATTAATAAATTGCTCCTGCTGAAATTAATAATATTTCCATTGCAATTTCGAGTTAACACGCATGGAATGAATAAAAAAATTAGTTTTTTCGAAGTGTAGAGCAAGAAAAACCAACAAAGTAAGGAAACATTTCCTTTCCTCATTTTTCTAGGCTTTCCAGCGAGTAAAATATACATGAGCATTTAAGTAGTTTACTCTCAAAGCTCGCCTTATTTTTTAGTGTGTGAAATTTGGCGAGATATCTATTTAATTTTTTACTTGCGTTTCCGATTTTATATCTATAGCTATAGGTAGGGCTCACCACCGCGGACGCGTAGATTAAGTAGAGCCATTGTGAGAGCAATTGATTGTAATTTGCTACTTCGTTTCCGCCCTAGGGATTGGACGCGGACGCGTAGATTTAAGTCGAGACAATGTGTGAGTCTGTGCATGAGCCATCAGTGTCGCCAATCATATTTATCGTTGCTTTTATAATTTTATGTCGCATTTATGTCTAGCTGCATTCGATCTCGATTTGTTGAGATCGATCAGCGTCCCTAAACACCGCGATTCAATTGGCAGTGATGCGCTTTTTTCGTGAATCCAATCATTATTTTGTCAGTGTAATGATTGCAAGTCACGAAATTGCATCACTGCTCAATTTCCGACTTTAAAATTGAACAAAAAACTGTCCCCTAGCCAATCCCACCCACAAAGCTGACTATTACTGCCTAGACACAGTCTTCAATAGTTGCCAAAGGAGCTGGTAGCTTATTGGAGCGTCCTGCGTAGTTATTACTGTTTTCTCCAGTAATTTATCCTCACTGTACGTTTATTAATGTATATTAATTTTGTCGATGTGAAAAAAATCGCATACAAAATTGATATATGTTAATTTGAGTGCAAAAAATCAATTTATCTCATTAAATTTTTCATTTCCACTGGAAATCTTCAGCAAAAGGCGATAAAATTTATGTTTTTGTTGAAGCTGAACAATATAGGAAATATTATTAATCATTTATTTCATGTATCATCGATAATATTTCCACATACATTCAAATTTTTACATTACTGACTAATCATTCGGCTTATTTATAGGAAAATGTGCAATAAAACTGGAGAACCAAGTCCAAGAAAGATATATTGAGAGATGAATTATGTATGTATATGTTGAAAAATAAGCTGAAGTAAGTTTTTTTATCGTCTACAATATTTATTTACTTATTTTGTTCCACTACTAATATTGCTCTGCTTTCTGTTCACAGGATTTAATTAATTTTTTTTCTGTTCACAGGATTTAATTAATTACTCTCTGTTGCTGTTAACATGCTCAAATTTTTTATTTAAACTACAGTACTACATGTGTTTGACATGATGTTTTTAAGACGAGTAATATTTCTGCGTTTTGTTCGTAGGTAAAACACGTTGGAGACATAAATTTTACGCTCTGTTTGAAGCTTTTCCAGAGAGAACAACTTTCAGTATAAGTGATATTAGACTCCGAGGAAACATTCGATCTCCACTAGCTGGATATGGTTTGTCTCATTATTTTAATTTACTTTGTACAAATTATGCGGACAAGTTCCACATTATACATCCAAGGATCCAAGTCAGTCCACACTGCATAACAGTTTTATGCATAACCTCACTTTCGAGTCCGCTCTCCTCGCTTTTTTGACGTGACTCTAGACGGTAATCATTCGTGATTAGCGCAGTACAGGTTTGGTAAACATTGAGTGATGATGTTTGAGGTAGATAAATGTCGGAGTGGAAATTTTCCTTCTTTTGGTAGACCCAAAGCAATAGGTTATTTCAGCATTGATAGCCAACGTACTGTGAGCTTTGACTGCTCACAATTGGGATACTACGCTCCAGTTCCATCGGACGAAAGGTTTCACATTGATTTAAACCATGGTCTGGAAAGGGTGCATCGAAAACCCGCTGACCTCGAGGAAAAAATTGATCATTTACTTCGATGGATT
The DNA here is from genome assembly GCA_002156465.1 of Macrocentrus cingulum. Lineage (NCBI taxonomy): Eukaryota > Metazoa > Arthropoda > Insecta > Hymenoptera > Braconidae > Macrocentrus > Macrocentrus cingulum. The sequence continues at coordinate 27,164 of MVJL01006118.1, read as the reverse complement.
GAAAAAAATTTATCAAAAATAATTCTGAATTCACCGGATAAGGATCAATGGTAATATTTGCTTTATTTTATCTCAACGAAATACAGTTTTATTTTATTGTTATTCAGGATAAAGCCGAAATTTGTTTGTTGGCGAGGATTGCTGACTAAAATCATGATAACACCATATTTTTTAAATGATGGATGGATTTTACACGCAGCTAAATTTAAGGGAACAGTTTATCTGTGTTTTTTAAATGCAGAACAAGCCAAGTATGAAAATACCAATTTTACTCCGAAGCAACAGCAATTTATGTCGTGGGGATTTAAATTTGAGCAATATCTTTTATCAGGTATTGTACATATTATTTTTTTTTTTATTTTTCTCTTAAACTTGTGGAAATTTTTTATTTTAGACTCTCCTGGCAGCAAACCTGATACTTCCAAGCCTGTCGATGAGGCGGCAGAGTTTAGCGTGATTTTTCAATCGTATTTAGAGTCATATAGCTTGTTATATGGAGCAGAAGTTGATGGAGTCATCTCGGACGAATTATTGAGTGATCCTCTGTCGATTGAAAATCTGAAATTTATTGAATTTAAGACGAGTCGAGTAGCATATAAACCTCATCAACTTGAAAATATGAAAAAATTTAAATTTGTCAAATGGTGGTGCCAGAGTTTTTTGGTTGCTATTGAAAATATTATCTGTGGCTTACGGAATGATCGTGGGATTGTTCAAGAGCTGAAAAATTATCCGATTTCGCAAATTGAGCGGATATCTAAGGTAGTTAATGAAATTTTCGATTTAAAATAGATTACTTGCAAAAGTCAACATGAAAAAATGCGTTGTTAAAGACAAAAGAGCGTAAAAATTTTTTGTTTTTTGATTATTCAAGTTAGAAATAACAAAAAAAAAAAGTAGATGATTTTTTATTGAATTTTTAAAGAGATATATCCTTGGAAATTTTGCTTTTTTCGTGATTTTGTTAGTTTTTTTAAAGATAACTCGGTAAATAAAAGAGATACCGAAAAATATTATTAGAATTAAAAGATTAAGCATAAAATTTCCTACAAAAAATGTTCAGTAAATTTTTTTCTATCTCCCTTAATTTTTGAAATATCGTTTTTCTTTTAATTTTGTTTTTTCAAAATATCTCGAATATGAGGGAGAGTTTGAAAAAATTTTATTCTACGTTTTTTGTAGGATATAAAATTCTTTATATTTTATTTCTAATAATATTTTTTTATATCTCGTTTATTTATAGAGTTATCGATAAAAAATAAAAAGTAAATGAAGGAAATTCCAGGAGTGCGCTTCTTCAAACAACAAATCGTTTTTTTCTGAATCAAACATCTGAAAAGTCATTGTTTAAATTGTTTCAACTCAAAAACAATGCTAATAACCATTATAACTCGTTTTTTACGCTCTTTTGACATCGTTAAATATGTTGGGATTTTTTCTGTCGTTTTTCATGATTTTAAAACATTAATACACTTAATTATTTTAATCATGTATTTATTTATTACAGAAACATTGGAGCGGAGCTGGATGTATGAATTTTTGTGCCGACTTTTTGAAATTTGTTGAAACAACAGTTGTAAAAGAATGTCATGAGACAATGTATAAATTCGAACGATTTCCAAACGGCAATATCATTGCATCAGAAGTACCGCTATCGCCAGATATCGAGATTTTACCGCTTTGGTACAAACAATTGGCAAAATAACGTTTGAAATAAAATTTATACACGTTTTAAATATTGCTACGTATGTTTGCAATATTAAAAACAACATTGTACATCTGCACAGATCGTGTTGTGAACACGCAGTCTAGTGTCAATCAACTATGAAACCCGAGAGTTTTTCAGATCTCTGTAAAAATAATTTCAAATAAATTTATAAAATAATTTTTTACGATTTTTAATTAAAATCTACATGTCCACAACTGACTTTTAAAAATGACTTTCGAGTGAAATAAAGAAAATACTTTGAGTTTTGATGCTTCCCAGTTGAAATATTTTCGAGGAACTATTTATTTTTGTCCGTTCCATAGAAAAAAGGCTGAAAATAAAATAAAATAACGCATTGTTGGAAAGTGCTAGTAAAATTGTAGTTGATTATTATGACAAAATGATTTATGAATTTGAAAAATTCGAAATTATCAGATTGTCAAAATCGATGAGTGGTTTTTTTTCTGTCGACATTCACATTTATGGAAATATCGTAGAGTCTTGATTTCGCCACTGCCATGACGATCTGAAAATATAAAAAATATTAACAAGTATGAGTAGGAATTTTTTTTTTTTGTAAGACACTATGCAGCTATTAATAGCTCTTTGCTATTTTGTTTATGAATATTTTGAAATAATTTGAATGTATAAATTATATTTATTAAATTACTTACAATTTTGGGACGTCTTTTATATACATTGTATGATTTTTTTCATGTTTTTCCGGTTTACATTTCTCTTGCCAAATTTTCGTTGGCTTCATCAATGTTGATTCCTCACGGGATCGAAGTTTATATTTATTTATATTGTATTTAATTGGTTTTTCATATTTTTCATGCAACAATTCTAGTTTTTTCTTCACAAATTCTTCATCTTTTTGCCTATAAACATCAAAATATGATTATTATTCTGCAGAAAATTAAAATAGTTAGATATTTATCATAAAAAAAGTAAAAAAAAATCAAATAACAATTTTTATTGTTAAAAAATTCAAAAGTGATTACGAAAAACCGTTTTTTTTTATTTTTAATTTTTTTTCTTTTGAAGTTAAATATTTAATACTGCAATTTTTTTACTTTTTTGTTGATTTGACTTGATAAAAAAATTTTTTTTTTACCTCAATGAATTTAATAAAATTTTCGATTTTAATATTTTACTGCTACTATTGTTAATGTTACTGTCAGACAGTGATTTAGTTAGTTTTTCAATTTTTTCCTGTTTGTAAATAGCAAGTGCAGATTTTATTTTTATCATTCTTGTTTTAGTGCGCATCTCTTTTAGCATCTGCATATTCTCAATTTGTTGGCGTAAACATTGTTCATCAGCAATTTTAGCATTTTCTTTGTCTATTTTCCATTGTTTAATCCGTGCCTTTTTATCGACAAAAACATTTGTGCCAGATTCAACTTCCGTTAAATTTAATTTTATGTCTTTATCCATATGGTCAGATCTTGGATGTGTTTTTTGCAAAATATTTTTAGATTCATGACTCTTTACAGAATTTATTTTCTCATCTCTTGCCATATTTTTCTGATTACGCCAAGTTCTAACTGCACAACGCTGCTTTTCACGCAATTTAAGATAAATTTTATACCATGCCTCGTGATTAACTATTTGTTCGGCCGTTAAATCAGGACAGATTTTTTGAATTTCATTAACCATTGTTGGTATATGTGGAAATTTTTTTCGCAATTTTAAAAATAATCTGTGATCTTCATCTTTCCAAAATTCCGAGTGACCTAATAAAATAAGTTTATTATTTAAGTGTTAAAAAATTAATTAGTGGATTTTTTATTGAAATCATTTACCCGTTTTAACGATTAGTGAATAAAAATCCTTAATTTCGTTGTAATCATCGACTATTTTTGTTTTATTTTCTGCAGAATTTTTAGACAGTGAGATTCCATTAGTAAATCCATTTTTTTGATTATTATATTTTAGTAAATTAATTTTAAATTCAATTAAAAAATTATCGAGTTCTTTTTCTGCTTTTTGTAATATTTTTAATTTGTCAGATACTTCGAAAGATTTCATTTTTTCTGACAATTTTGTCATCTTTATTTTACACTCATTAGCATCTAAATTAATTGGAATAATTAATTCATATAACGATTAAATAAATAAAAAATTAATAAAGTACCTATTTTTTTCTCGGCATGAAATGCATTTACCATAGAATTGATTTTTTCAAAATCCTCTGTAATTTCATATGTTTTAGCACGTAAAACATTTTTTATTTCTTGTCTTAAAAAATATAGAATTTAAAATTTTTTTACAATTTAAATTAATCATAAAGAAATATTTTTGTCACCTCTCTTTAGAATACTTCATAAATTCCTCTTTTAAATCATTCAATTTGTCCGGTTGAATTTTTATACTATTTAAAAAACTCTCAACACTTTTTTCTATAGCATCTTCCTGTTGTTTTAATTTTATCAGTGCTTTTACATGCACCAATTTTTCACTTTGATTCATTTTGTTATATCAGTCTGTTTATAATAATTCAACTATGAGCAATCTCAAAATGAATCATCGCACCATCAGCGGACAATGGGGTATATAAACAGAAAGCGTTACCATGGAAATCGTATGACTAAGGCCAAAAAAAAAGAGTACAGCAAATTTATCTTACTGTTTTAAACCAAAATATCCTCGAAACTACTGGAGATAAAAATTTTTTTCACAAGACCTTTTTTGTAGAGAATTTTATTAGCTACAAAAAAGGTTCTTGACAAAATTTATGTAACTCGCATCTTTATCAAGATATTAACAAAATAAAATTTCGCGTATCTAAAGTCAAGATGATATACATGAAAAATTATTCTGCTGTTTTAAATCAAAATATCTTCAAAACTATAGAAAATAGAAATTTTTATCAAGAAACTTTTTTTATAGATAGTTTTATTAGCTACAAAATAGGTTCTTAGTAAAATTTCTGGAACTCGTATCCTTATTGAGATATTATCAAGTAAAGATGTTTCAATTTTTTTGGCGAACTTGCGAAACGACTCCAGAAAAAATCTATCAAAAAACCGGTGTTTTAGCATCAAAATTTTTTTTCCTCTATAACTACTGTGAAATATATATAGACAGTAGACAAATTAATTAATTATTTTTACAATTGTTAAATAGACTTAATCATTACCATCATTACCAAACGATTTCTGACATTTTATCGAGATTTTGCAGTAACAAAAAAAGAAATAAAATACCATAATAACACACATTTTAAAAATTAATCTTGATACCAACAGTGCCGCTTGCTGATTGGTTTTTAACGAAATATAAAGGAGTGGGGAGTCAAACCTTTGAAGCCAGGTGCAAGTCTCAACCCGGCAACGACGAAGACGACAAGCGAACCCTTCCGGCCAGTACATATAAAAGTCAGAGTGATTTTGTAAGGTGTGTGACAGCACATGACAATATATTTCAGTGATTCACGTGAGTTTTACCGTAAAAAATTAAATAAATTCCACAAAATCTTTAATCATGACTATTGACGAGGTAAGTACAAAATATGTCAAAATAATTTGTTTATCTCCATTAGATTTTCGGTTTTTCGACAATTAATTGTTCTAGGTGACTAAAAACCTTCGAAAATTCCAAATTACCGAGCAGAAGACGAAAATTTTCGAGCAGTGGTGCATCAGGAAAATGTTGGTAAGAACGAAGAGAATGCCCGTGTCCTACCACACATCAGCGCGAGACCTTGAATTACAAACGCTTTTGATAGAAGCGGAAAATCCATCGCCAATGCACTTGCCTGTTGGGACATGTGGCCCGTAGTGAGCCAAAATAATAAGACTCTGCCTCGCGTCATGTTCGAGAAGTACATCAACACACGAGGGAACTAGTTGCCATGCGGTCTAGTGTCGTATCCGACTGGTAAATATGTCATCGTGGTTCCGAAAATTATTTTTAAATTTCTGGAGGGCAATTAAATTATGGAGTATTGACATGGCGGCAATGTTTTGATTACGTTTAGTCGAAATAACATAAGACTGTGCTGGCAGGAAGCAATATAATATTATGAGATTATATTGTGTGATAGATTTTAATTTATGTGACAGTATTTTTGTATTTAAACTTTTTTTTGATATGGTAATTTAATTATTTAGACGATATTTTTATGAATAATCTTAAATTTTTTGCTCTGTATTTTATTTGTAAAATTCAGAACTTGAAGCAGAAAATTGTGCTGAATATTTTTGTCTAAATTTTTATATATTTCTTTTCTATGTAGTTTACTGTTTTTTGTATATAATTTTTTCGGTAGTTTTGATTGAGCACAAGCCTTAATTAAGGCTTGTGAAAATGAATGACTATAATAAGTACATGGTAAACCCATGAAGTACACCTTATTTGATTATTGTTATAAAAAGTTTATAATCTATTGAGTCGAATTGAATGCAGGAAAAATGCAATCATATGCGGGTTTTAAATACTAAATATCTTTAGTGATGAATAAACAGATTATGAACAGTTTCAAGTGTTTTTATAAAAAAATTCTACTAGAATCAAGTCCACACCTGAGAAAAAATGTTGGGCAGTCGTGAAAAATGAAAATAAATCATTAATTATAAATAAATGAAAAAAAATAGGACATATAAAATTTTTTCAAAATGAAGATTCAAGTGTCTTGAATGGTGAAAAAAAATTTTACAGTAATTGAATCAAAATTCATCAAGTTCCATGTCATTTTAACTAGAAATATTAGCAAATAGAGTAGGCGAGTGTAGAGCACACCCTATTGCTTCGCATAAGGGGTGTGCAATAAATTTATGTGGTCCAAAAATCATAGAAGAATTATACTTTGAAATGTGGAGTGTCAAGGTGAGACAAACAGGTGACTTTTTCACCTGCATACACGTTGAAAATTGATACATCATTGAATCGATAACATTCGAATATTTAAAAACAATTTTTTTAGTATTAAAATTTTTTTTTAGCGTCTCATCTTTTTCCATATAATTCTCATGTAACCGAAATTTCACGATCGATTTTTCAAGTATATTTTTCATTATTAAGAAATTTTTTTTTTAACAAAAAAAATTTGTTTGGGATATTTTATCATGTGCCAAATAATTTACAATATTCTGTGATTTATAATTGCTTATATTGGATATATATAATTCAGCATATAAACGTGTGTGATGCTTGGATATATTTACTGTCAACATCTATATGCTCTTCCTATGTGTGAAAATTGTACGATAAGCAGATAAGACGTCATCGAAATTTTTCATTTGCTTATTATTATGAGCAGACAAATAGATAAATATATATATATTTTTTTTAAGACTGATTAGATTATCTATATTTGTAAATCTGAAAAAAATTAACTTGATATAAAATTTGTGTATGACAAAATTATTAGGTAAACTACTCAATTAAATTGTCACGATTATATCGATCTCAATGCCAACAGTCAGATTGAACATTGTAATACGACCCTGGGCCATATTTCATTGTTTTCATGTAACTTTTAATTATCCATTCATGAAACATATAAGTTGATATGTAAATATATGTGTCGTATACGATCAACAATGATTAAAATGTGACGCTGTGCATGGACAAATGTTTTCTTTCACTGTTTACACCTGTGGCTTATTATATTTATTCAATGTGACAGATTACATCAAAGTTAGTATAGTTATTAATTAATTATTGATATTTTTCCAAGTTATTAAAATGTATATATTGTTTTTAAGATTATTATCTTTAATTGTTGAGTTTTGTTGTCTGTTGATCAAGGGGATTTTTTCGAGGCTCATTGTTTGGAAACAGGAAAATACAACTGACATATTAATTGTGAAATATTCTTCGTCAAACAGCTTGTGACGGCCTCTTTTGCTTATTTGCCACAGCAGCTCTATCAGTATGCTCATCGCAATTGCCGTGTGCGAGTCGAGCATCAAACGGCTTGAATGAAGAAAAAGCTAGATTTAATCCGTAATCTGAGTTTTATTTTTTTCTCCAATTTACGTGACTTTTATTTTATTATCTTACACAATATTGTGGAATAAACATAGTGGGGTATTGAAGTTTCTTTTTTTTTACTCTCATTGACCTCTATAACTTTGAAATAAAAAAATTCCATTTTTGTGCTGTGAGTGAAAATTAATGGATCTACTTAAAAATGAAATTTTAAGGATTTTTCTTAGAACCAGTAGTCATCTTGGTATGTATATTCTTGTAAACAGACATTACGCATGTGTCAACAATAATTTGCTGATTAAATAATTGATAAGAGCGTTGATTGAAGATTGTTAGGGATTGTAGAAAAGTTTTCTTTTATTTTTCTCAATATTAATACACACCTTTTTTAGAATAGGAGATTCTAGTTCATCTCGGTCTCCTCGGGCCTTTTATCGAATGACGCTTAGCATTACTGGGTGTCTTAGTGTCTAAGGAACTTAGGAAAATTCCTGAGGGGCGATATTTGAGACAACGACGTAGGAGGGTGTAGAAAAATTTTGCATCGTTCTGATAGTTTTTGTAATCATTTCCCCGTCTTTTCGGGCGTTTTATCGAAAAAATTCAAGCTTTTAACTAGCCATTTCTAAGTATAGTTGAAGTTATTCATGACTAGTTTAACTTTAGCATCAAAGACAACTAGATTACAGCTTGGAAAAACACACTACTGCTATAGTTGCATATTTACACAGGTAGATTATTTATCGCTATTTCCTATTCGGTTTAATTATTTGTATGAACCTCGCTTCCTAAATACACTCTTCTTATCCAACTAACATGCAATCTAGCAATCGATAAGCCGGTTAATCAAAAATACATGAGGTTTTCTTTCATAACAAGACCTCTTATAGTAATGGTATTACTTGTTCTAGACCGATCTATAGCCCAATTACGATTCTTATTGCAATACAACGCACTTTTATAGTTTGCTAGGTCCGTGTGCTGGCAATGTAAGCCTTAATTGATCGAGTAATAGTCGTTCGGGATTATTTACAACTTTGATTTATTTTAATAAGTTTTTTTAAGTCGTGAATTAGTATAATTATTTATTTTAATATAATTCATTGCAATTAATGGTTTTAAAATTTTGAGATTTATAGTCTATATGTCTTATTGATATGAAATTTTCATAAATTAATTATTAATATATTTCATTAACCGTTTTGTCAATATAATTAATTAATGATCATTATTTATGAGTTGTAATTATATTCTAAAAATTAATTAATAACATCATTAATCAGCTGTTTATGTGTTTTGTCTGTTTTATACTTAATTTATGTAATTAATAATTAATTACTATGATTTATGTTAATTATTAATATTAATTCGTAGGTAAAATTATCATTAATGTAATTATAATGGTTAAAATAATTAATTTATGACGTAATTAACGGCTTATTATATTAAATAATTCATTAAAATCTAATTAATGAATCGATTAATTCAAAAATTAATAGTTAATGATATATAATTAATTAGTGATTAATTAGTTATTAATAAATTATAATTAATTATTGACTAATATGGCATTAATTATAAATTAATATAATTAATTATTAATTTTGTTAATTTATAATCAGGTATTAATGTGGTATTTCAATTAATTATTGATTAATATGTCAAAACTAATTAATTATTAATGTAATTAATGGATTAATGTTATTAATAAGGGTTTTATGTTATTAGTAATTTATTAATTTAATGATATTTGTATTATTATATTAATAATTATAAAATTTATATATTTTTTAGCGGGAGTTACTTAGAAAAAATTCGAAAATTCACCTTGCGGATAAATAATTAATTATTATTAATGGCCAGTTAATAATAATTCATTTATTTACCGTCGCAAATGGTTTTTGAAACTTGTGATTAAGTGTTAGAAAAGTAAGTTTTTACGTTATGCGCATGACCGGTGATGTGCAAAACATGCGCGTGCGTCGAATTCTGTGTGATGATGACTTTCACACACTAGAGCGGAAAAATCACGTAGATTAATACACTGTAAATCAAAAAATTTACCGGATTTTTAAAAGTAGTTGAAAATTGATGCTTTTTAAAATTATTTCTTTGCTCAAAACTGTGGTGTTTTAAAGTGTATTTTTATCAGTAGTTTATTACATCCCTAGGGCTGAAAGTGAGTTTTGTCAACTGATTCAGTTGGAAAAATCATGATTTTCACCCTCGGACTGTAATATTTAATATTTTAGTCATGTTACTTTTTATTAAATGTGCAAAAATATCATCTACATGTTGTGAGAGGGAGTTACAGCTAAATTTAGATGCTTCCGGCCTGATTTTTTACAAAGTATAAATTTATAGGAACATTAAAAAATTTACATTTGAGTGAATTTGTTAGTTCTTCTTGTATTAATTGCTTTTTATTATTTTTTTCAGCTTGGATCATTTTTTTATGGGAAAGATGAGAAATATGTCGACGATGAAAGCCGAGTAAAACTTCTCTGGTGGATTTGTATAAACAGGATGTAATGTTGGAAAATGGGTTGTTCGCCTAGTGCAATTACTACATGTCTTAGACATTTGCGGAAACTCAAAACTCATAAATTAGATCAATCTTTCATTTTTGAGGGTAAGTGATATATTTTATTATTTTCAGTATGAAAAAGACATTATTAAAAATTCGACTTTTGATTGAAATATACTTTTTTTAAAAATATTTTAAATTTTGACGATTTTTTTTTATATACGTATTACCCGTCAAAAATGAGAAAGTGCGTCGCTGAAGTTGAGAACATTTCACTTGTTAAAATCCTCGATAAGGATACAATTTAGACAAATTTTGTCAGAGATCTTTTTTGTAGCTAATAAAATTCTCTACAAAAAAGTTTTCTTGAGAAAAATTTATATCTTCAATAGTTTTGAAGATATTTAGATTTAAAACAGCAAGATAATTTTGTATACGCTTTTTTGTCTTTATAGTTTTACATTTTTTTTTACTTTATTTTTAGTGCAATTGAAAATAAAATCAGCTAAAATTTAAATGTCAAAAATTTTTTAACATAACACTCAAGAAAATTCTATTAGCAAACTGAAACTATTTTCAAAATAAGTATTTTTGCTCTTTTTAAAACTATCTAAAAAAAATCTCTCATAGTATTTTTTTTCTTGCCTGTAATTGTCAATTTAAACTGTGTTTTCTGCAACTAGATATAATATTTTTTTATTATTCGAACAAAAAGTCATTCCTTAGTGATCACAAATGCGTCAGGTGTTTCGGATGCATTCCTCAAGTTTATTTATATGACACACCAAGCGACATCTTATCGCTAAATCAATTTTTGGACGTACTGATAACAAAATGCTACGTCATAATAACAACGTCACTCACACGTACCACTAAATTTTGCCACATAATCTACTTCAGAAAAAAAAAAAAAAAACTATCAGCAAATAAAAGTGAAAGTCCCATCAAAAGTCGTGACACATCAAGGCAATTTTAGAGCACACAGAACTGTCAGATATATTACGTTAGCATAGAAGAAGCTTTTTTTATCTACTCACTGTAGTCATACGTAAGAGAAAAAAATTTTTTTTTTCGATACTTTTGTCAATTAAATATTTAATATTTCACAAAAGTGAGAGGACACTTTTTTTTCTTGCTTGAAAATTTTGTTTCAGTATAAAAAGTGCGATTAAAAAATAGACACGAGTACTACACGCATTAGTACTCTCTCTTTGTCTCATGTACGCAAGCCTACGTGGAGAGTATTATTATATACATCGCAATGACTTTGCCCAGTGGCGTACATCATTGCCCGTGGCTATATACACATATCAGATTCTGGTGCCATTCACTCTTGCCATTTGCTCGCGCTTGCCTCACATCAGTCGCTGTAAAACCACGAACGATGCTTTGCGAGTTTATATACGTGAATTTTAATCCCTTTTTCAGTACTCTAATTAACATTCAGGTGTTGTTTAAATTTTTTACCTGTTGGAATACAATTTTAATGATTTATTAGTATTTTTAATTCAAGATAATTTCATTTAAACGTGATTAAAAAATTCTCTACATGTGTTGCAGTGCAATTTTTTGAGATTTCTCGAAGGTTTTTTCAGTTGAGAATTTTTTTTTTATGTGCAAAGTTTTTTTTTTCTTCTAATGCTTATGTAAGGCTATGTATGTATTATATTTCTGGAGATAAGATTGATAGTGAAGTAGTACAAAACAGAAGAAAAAAAATTTAAGTGTCGCATAGAGACGTTTTATCTTCTAAGGTCATTTTATAAAGTTGTTGGATTTTTTTTTTATCGTGTCAAATTTATGTAGCGACTCGTTGATGGCTAATTCCACATACAATAACGGTATACTATCAAATATACGTAAGAGAAACTAGGGCATTATGAGAAGTTCAGAAACTTTTTTTTTTTTGTTATAGCGTTTGTTAAAAAATTTTTACTCAAAGTATAATCGTAAAAAAAATTTTATGACACATAACTTTTGGAGTTTTTTTGAAATTATAAGTTACTGTTTTAATTTTTTGCAACAGACGCCGTTTTTCAATACTTAAATCTGATAAAGAAAATTTTTTAATGAAAAAAAAAAATTTTTTTTAATCAATATTTCATGTTTTTTGGACGATATAAAATGACAGATTGGTTTCTTATTAATATTTTGAATTGAAAAATTTTTTTTTTTACTTAGTTATTTTTTTGGATAAAATTCTGTGTGATATATAGTGTCATATTTTTTTTATCGATTTGGCAATTTGTTGAAATTCGGTCGGTTATTTTTATTTCGAAGAAAATAACGAGGTCCATGCTTCGTGCAAGTGACTTTCATCGTTTTGCGTTAGTTATGTTTCCGGCCTTTATGTAGTCGATTTTATTGCTCCGCGAAATACAGTATTTACTAACGGGGGGGAATTAATGGTCACCCAAAAACTCGAGAACATTGTGAATTTCTCTTGTGCACCGAATTACACAGAATAATTCACCTCTTACATTTAGAAGAGAAAATAATTTTTTATGCAAGCCCGGGAAGAAATAATAAGTCAACAGGAAGCATCAAATGTATACACAACTCGAGACTAATTAAATGGATCAATACAGTGCGAGTTTGTTGATAAGATTACACGTGAAATCATTTTGTCAGATCGTATATATTTTACATTTGGTTATTTTAATTAACTCAACAATAAAAATACGCCTGAATCAATGATTCCAAGTATTAATAGCATCTAAATGTCAATTCTCTATCAATCATCGATAAAAAATATTTATAAAAACAACATTTTTATCTTAATCAGAAGTCATAATTAGAACAACAAAAAATTTCAAGTTTTTTTAATACTCGTTTTTTTGGCTTTAAAAAATATTTTAAAACCTTATTTCTAATTATAAACCATAAAAAAAATTTTTTTTATAAAGTAATTGCGGTTTAGAAGTGGTTTTACAGGATTAAAAATTTTTTTTATAAATTAATTGAGGTTTAGAAGTGGTTTTAAAGGATTGAAAAAATTTTTTTATACGTTTTTTGATGTTAGGAGTCTAAAAAATGGTTTTTTTTTTATGTTTCCAGTAAGAAAAATCAGTGATTGCATTGTGTATGTACTTTCCTACTCACTTTCATTAAATATAAATTGTTATAAATTGAAAACTACTCGTTTTCAAAAATAGTAAAAATTAAAAAGTGCCAAATTATGAAAGTGTGAGTTAAAATAATTATTTCGAGTGAATAAAATTATTTAAAGTTGGGTTTTCTTTATAGATAAAGTGATCCGGACAATTATGTGAAGTGTATCTAATCACTGATAGAGTAGTACGATAGGGAATTTAGTTTCTCGTGGAAAAAGATCAATATCAATGATTGTAAGATCGTGAAAATCCCTTATGACATCAATTTCGTGTAATTCTCGCGTGGTGGATGACAATGAAGACCATCTACAAGTCACTACCAATGGTATGTATATGCCTGTGGATGTTAGAAAATTCAGAGGATTAGTATTGCATTGGTAAAAAAATATATTACTCACTTTTTCGGAAAAAAATTGTAGAAAACTTCTGTTTTTTCTTTTATTCTCCAGTAATTATCAGTTTTAATGCATTTAAATTCCATCGATCTTTTATTCTGCAGATTTTTTTAGTTGTTCCATGTATTTTTTTCATCTGTTTAATTTTTGATGATTTTTTTTCGTCAACCTAGATCGAGAAAAATAGTTGTTATCTGTTTTAAAAAAAAAATATGAAAAATAGTATATTACACTACAAGTGCAGAAAGTTGAGATTCCTGCACTGCGCGCCATGATGCCCGAGGCGAAGCCGAGGGCATCACATGGCGCGCAGTTCAGGGCTCTCAACTTTCTGCACTTGTAGTGTATACTATTTTTCTTGCTATCCGGCCGAAAGTACGCAAATAATTGTGTACACTAAAAAATGTCAACGCCTGCCCCGACATTTGCAGCACGAGCGAAGCGAGTGCTGCTGGTCGGGGGCAGGAATAAAAATATAGAGAAATAAAGAATAATTGATTTACAAGAAAAACTATATTTGTTGCCTGTCTTTTATCACAATTACAAGATCATAGTTTACTTAGTAATAGTCATTTCTCAAACAAATAGTAATCTTTAATTGTATAGTAGTAAACTATACTACTAAAAATATAGTATTTTTATTTCTAGTCAACAATTTTTGAAACTTCTTCTTCATCTGTCGACTCATCAGATGATAGTTTATTCATTTTTGTATATACTTTTTTAATACACTCTAGTCACTATTTTTTACACGGTTAATTATTATCAATAAACATTAAAATGACATAATTTTAAGGTTACGAGAGCGAGAGTGTAGGAGAGCTCTTGACAGGTGTCGATATAACAGGAGTCCTACTATGATGCAATCGTCGGTTTTCATTCTAGCTATCGTAGTGCGCGCGTGCGCCTCTGCCACGGCATAAAAGTGAGGCTTTCTGCCGCGAAATCGCAGCAGAAACCTCGTACTTTCGGCGGGGGTAGTAAGAAAAATTTATTTGATATATTTTTGCTTAAAATTATTGTGCCACGATCGCGAATTTTTTTTTTTCCGTTGCGGGCTTGTGCACTTAAGTATATGTTAAAAATATTGTAATACTAGTGCCACGACCACGATAAGGAAAAAAAATTTTTTTCGTTTCGAAATAGTGATCTTATGTATTATAATTTCGCAAGTGCCACGACCGCGATAATAAATAAAAAAATTTTTTTTTTTTCGTTTCGAAAGTGTGCTCTAATATTATATTCATGATATTCGCAAGTGCCACGACCGCGATAATATGTAGAAAAAAAATTCGATTCGGATTTTGTGCGCTCTTAAAATTAATTTCAAGTGCCACGATATCACGATAAAATTTTTTTTTTTCGTTTCGAATTGTGTGCTTTTATTTTCTATAATTTCGCAAGTGCCACGACCACGATATAATAATTAATAATATAGAAATAAAAATTTTCGATTCGGAGTATGTGCACTTAGATTAGATTTTTTGTGCCACGATATCACGATTAAAAAATTTTTCGTTTCGAAATTGTGCTCTTACATTGAATATAAAATTTTGCAAGTGCCACGAACACGATAAGAATTTTTTTTTGCGTTTCGGATTGTGCTGTCTTAGATTATAATTTTTTAGTGCCACGACACCGCGATAAAAAAATCGTTTCGATGTTGTGCTCTTACAGTATAAAAAAAGTGCCACGATCGCGATATAATCAAATAAAACAAATTTCGTTTCGAATTTGTGCACTTATAATAAATATTTTTGTGCCACGATCGCGAAAAATTTAAATTAAATTCGTTTCGAATTTGTGCTGTTTTTAAATATATATAAAAAAAATAGAAACTTTCAAGTTTAGTATTTATGTTTTAAGAATTTTTTTTTTTTTTGAATATTTTGTTATGAAAAATAAACAAAAAAAAAATATACTGTAAAAAGAAATTGAGAATAATTTAACGAGCTCTAAAATTGGATGAAAGGGCGCGAATACTCATGATGGCCTTGACTGAATAACATCACACGAAAGTTCTGCCCAAGGCATCATTACACACAACAAATCCCAGGTGATCGACTATAACTGACTCCCCTATTTATGCCCCATTCACTCGCATATACCCACTGTATAGAAATAAAAAACTGACGTAATCATGTGTGGTGTGTGTGTAGCTTCACATTCACTCGCCGATATTTCGCGTTAACCGATTGTGCAAGACTGTACGAGATTAAATGTGCAGATTTCTTGGCTGCTCAACAATACACAATACACACTCACAAACAAATCTCATTTACTCAATATTATATATATGATTGATCGAACAAGTCACGAGGTACATTCCAACCAATTTGTAATTGAAAAAAAAAAATTAAAAAAATCAGCATAGAGCATATTAAATATTACGCAATTCACTAATAAATTTCAATTAGAAAAAAATTATTCATGAATTTATTCAGATGATAATCAATTAAAAAAAAAAATTTATCTGATTTTTCGTCACTATTTTCAGATTTAAATCACGCACATTTTAGTTTTTGAATTTTTCAATGAATATTTTCAGGTGATAATGGAACCCGGACTCCGGATCTCGAGTATTGGAAGGAAAAATCACTTATTGCCATGTTCTCCGGTGATGATGATATCGAGTGCACCATTGCAGTACGTAAAAACTCGATTATAATTTCGAAAAAAATTATTAACAACTAAAACCCCCCCAAAAAAAATTTTTTTGAACTCAATTTATAAAAAAAAAAAAATTAAAAATTAATTGTACAATTAAAAAAAGCACTAAAACACAACAAAACACTTTTTTCAAGTTACTAAAATATTTGAAAAATATAATTTTATGAAATAATTTAATTAAAAAAAATTATTACAAGTGAAAAAATTTTTTTTTCGTATATAATTGTCGATAAAAGTGATATTAAAACGATGATATGAATGCACGAGATCTATATATACTACACTGCAATACCGTGAAAAAGCTTTAGAGTTCAACTGCTAGCTCAATGTCAGACGTTGTGTAAGGTTGAAGTGCAGAAACGAAGTGACCTCGACGAAGATCAGGTTGAAATGCGCCCGTAAAGATGCGCAGATACTGTTCGACGCACTTGAATAAATAATCCGGCCGATCGAACTGGTTGCATAATAAAAGGGTTGATTGTTCAGACAGAGGCAGTCACAATTGCAATAATAATAGGTTCCAGGAAAGAAAGGCTTAGTTGGTTTTTTAAAAATTTATCAACTAATGATATGCTTTTTACGGTGAAAACTAAGTTGACAACATTTTGCGTCTATCTATGGATTGAAATTTTAAATTCACATCCCTTTATCGGATAAATACGTGGGAACGACAACAAATGGAAATGAACTTTGTTTAACAGACACAATTATAACTATATACCCGGGCCGATGAACTGATATCATGCGATAGGTGTTTAATCACATAGAGTAGGGGATAAAAGCTCACTCACATTGGTCAATCAGCGAAAGGATTAACAGCGGTTGGCTAGAAATACTCTGGAGGGAAGGGATATTTTTCTAATGGTTGGAAAAAAATCGAGGGATGCTTCTAACCACTTTAATTGGTTAAATAAAGGCTTGAAAGAGAAGGGATAGAAACAATGTGTACTTGCGCTTTGCCATATCAGATTACCCTTTCCTTTCTGCGCTTATCCCTCCCTTTGCTTGTCTTTAGTGCGATTAATCAATAATCTTTTAAATTTTATTTTTAAAATATTTTTAAAAATATAGAATTAGTTCGATAAGTATTTATTAATATATATCAGAAAATTGGGAAAAATATTTTTTTAAGAGTTTAGATTTTTTTTCAAAATGTGATTTGGTAATTTTTTAAATTCACTTGAAATAGATAAATTTTTAAGATTTTTGATAATTTATGTTATTTTTTAAATTCTTTTGAAGGCTAGAAAAAAATTTTTAATGAAATAAATTTCAATAGAAAACGGGTTTTTAGAGAAATTTTGGATGAAAAGTTTTTTTTTCCTAAATAAAAATCCTATATTTACAGGAAAAAAACAGATTGTTTTGAAAATAAACATTTTTTTTTTTTAATAAAAAAGAAACTAGTATTTTTTTTAAATTATTTAACGATAAAAAATTTTTTTTTAATAAATAAAATATGGGTTAGGATAAAGGAAGTTGTTGAGAAAATTTTAAAGGAATTTTTTACCCAATAAAAATTCTATTTTTATCCCAAAAAACCGGATTATTTTTAAAATAAAACATTTTTTCTAGTAATAAAAAATGCAATGATATTTTTTATAAATATTTATGAAAAAAAAATTGTAAATAATTTTTTTTGATAGTAACACGTCATAATTTAACAATAAAATTTTTGTTTTTTGTTTTTATGACTGTTAAATTATTTTTCGTTATAAAAAATATTTTTAAACGTTTTCTAACACCTTACGCATAATTATACGAAATTAAACAATGTTTTTGATTCATTAGAAAATAAAAATAACATTATTTAATGGAATTTAAAAATAAATAATTAATTAGTGAGTAATAATATATAACTGTGGTAATGAAATTTACAAGTAGCCTTGGATAGTTAATATCGTAAGCATTTTTATGAGATATTGCGTGAAGTACGTCGTAAAAATTGTCTTATCTCCAGATAGTTTACAGTGACAGGTGTATCTCTGGTGGACAATGATTATCAATCAGTATCGTCGTGTCTTCAATGTCGTAAACGCGCGTTGGTCCTAGTGAATATATCGTGGGAGCTAATAAATTTTTAATGAAGAAAAAAAAACTTTCCAACAATATCAACGTCAACTAATTGACTAATGTTAAAAAAACCCGCGTTACAATATGAAAAATGAAAATGTGTGATACACGACGATTAACTCATCGAACTCTATATATTTCCGGATCAACTGGTGTCGACGATGTTATTCGAAATGACACAGAAGGATCGTGGAAGTCTTGGTGTCAATCAATTTTTTGTGGAGCACACGCAAATCATAAATTATTCAATCGAAAAGCCAAGATGCAAGTGCTCGTTGTTGAGCCGAGGCCCTCTTCAATCGATGTATATTCATTGATAATAACATATTTTTCCCCCTTATCACAATCTAACTCAACGAATTACACCTAGAAATATCGCGTGGTAAAAAAATTGAAACAGGAAAAAAATGTCATAAAAAAAAAAAAAATTTCTGCAAAGATTATACATGTACACATGATAAAATTTCAAGGCTTAGTATATCAAAATCAAGATTTTATCTTCATTCATTTTATCATCTATTCGCCTAAAAAAAAAAATTTCAAGTACACTTTCCTTTGTCTAATATGGAAGAAGTAAATAAAAAAAATTCCCGAGATGCCCGTACACGTCGTCGTCATCGACAACAACCAGAAATTCAAAATTTCTATGATTCCGATGACTCATTAGAATTTTGTGTAGTTCATTTTATCAATCTCAACCCTTATTAACACTTAAACAGCTAAGAAAAAAATTTTTTTTTGGTTATTAAATATATTTTTAATTGCAGAAGGGTCCTCAGGATTTTAATTCGACACTTTCCATAACCCCACCATCTCAAGTGATCAAGGTAAAATATAAATTATTCACCAAACAATAAAATTTTAAACATATTAGATTTTTTTTCTACCCCAGAATAAATTTTATTATCTGACAGGTGTTGTTAGTATTTCCCCGAGATGATCACCAGCTAGAAGTGCTAAGTACAGTCTCAAGAAAGCTTGGATGGAGTGTATCCATAGCGAAAAATGCTGAGAAGGCAGCGGAAATATTTCAAAATCGTTGTCATGACTTGGTTATAATCGATCGTCGAGCACACCGAGCAATAGACGGTGACAGTACTTGCAAGTAAGAATTTTATTAGAAAAAAAAATATTTATCTACTAATAAAATTTTTTCTAGAGCAATAAGAGCAACCAATTGCTACCACAGCAGTGTTATCCTTGCTCTGGTGAAAAAATCGTGAGTTTTCTCTCTTCCGGAAACAACCACTCGACATATTGACAATATAGGTAGCGCTGTTTCTTCCAGATTTTTCACAGTAGCCGATAAGAACGAGATAGTGACTCGAGATCTCCTTAATCTCGGTTACAGCCGGGTGAGTAATGCTTCCATTTAATTTTTATATAAGATTTTTCCTCGTGAAAAAAATTATTACAATTAATTTCACAGGCAATGATGGAGTGCTCGCACGAGGCGATGCTGAGCAATCAATTGCTGGGAATTTACGCCAGCGAGATGCAGCCTAGAATGCAGTTGGCAGCTGCTCATGCACTCTATGTGGCTGTTGACAGGTGCCGTGACATGGTTCATGTCACAGACGACCAACATATCGTTCGGGTAAATTTAATCCTCAAAAATACACGGCTTGCTGTAAAAAAAATAAGCGCCAAGTTCATACATCCATTAATTTGCCTGAACGTGGTGGATTTTATTTATAAAAATTCATTACCTAGTTTTTTAAGGTGATAAATCAATGAATTTCTTTGACAGTTTATGAACAAGGCCAGCGAGCGACTGTTGGGATACAAATACGAGGAAATGCTTGGTAGGAATCTCTCTGAAATTATTGTCTATGAGAATTTCGCCCTGATCGATCAACAGCTGCAAAGAGGCAGAGAATTTGAGGGCAACATGAATTGTACAAGAAAATTTAATGATACTATTACAATTAATTGTCGGATTATTCCATTCTGCGCAACGGGAAAGTAAGTGATTTCATATTTTTCATCAGTAGTAAAACAAAGAAATTTTTTTTACACACTTAAACACTTGGAAAAAATATTTTTCCATTTTTTTTTTGCTTGAAATTGATTTAATATGATTTAATGACCTTAGAAAACCCTCGCACTATGTCTACGTTCATGATACGATGTACCTGCTGGAGAATATGGGATCAAGCATGACATTTAGTGGCCAACATCCACGAGGAAGTTTGCATTCCCTGCGACGAGGCTCCTTCGACGTCAAGTCTATTGGCAGTGATATAGGAAGTAAGGAAAATATATTGTTTTTTATTAGAATTTTATTTATTCATTGTTTTGACGTGATTTTCACGTAGTTTGAATTTTTATTTTTCATTTAAATCAGCTCAGCGACGTTCCAGCCTTCAAAAACTCAATAATTTACCTCTCGAAGCACCTATCACGAAAATAATGACTCTCTTGACGAATGCCATGAGCGAAATTGCCGGAATGAATCCCGACACTGCCATGCAGATTGACAAGGTATTTATTAATCGTTGGAATAATTTAATAAGTACAATTCTATGAATTAAAATAAGTCAAGTTTGTTTTTTGAAGGCTATTGAGACGTTGAAGACAACAGAGCTCTACAGGCCGTATCTTAAGGAGGACACGAAGATTTACAATGATCCTGTGGCTTCGGATCTCGTCGAGGCACTTTTATCCGTATGTTAAAAAATGATTTCAAGCAATTATTGTTACTTGAGGGGTTATATCCAGTTGCGAGGCTGAAAAAAAAAACGTTTTTGTTTTTTTTTTTTAATAGAAATAATTATCAGAAATTTTTTTCCTTAGATTAATACCCGAGGGATATATCTGAGAAGGTTCTGTAAAAATTTCAGATCAATAGGTTAAGCCAATTTTGAAAAATCGTAGTCACCGACTTTGAAAATTCCAACTGGATATGCCTCTTAAAAAATATTTCAGTAAAATAATTGTAACTTAAATAATTCCTCAGAAAAATTCGCACTATATTCGCGACTCGAGACGTTCATCAAACGATTCAACTCGAAGTACAGCCATGAGAACATCGAGTTTTCCCATGAACGGTCGAATGCAGAAGAGTCCAAACGGGCCGAAAGAAATTGAAGAGTTGTTGGACCACAGCCTCGACTGGAATTTCGACATTTTCGGACTGGAAATGTTGACTGGCAAAAGGTTTGATCACTCAAGTAATTATTTTTTGAGATAAAAAAATTTATTTTTCACCTTACAGACCATTGGTGCACTTGGGACTTAATCTCATGTGTCGCTACAACGCTCCAGCTCGGCTAAATTGCGATGAGAAGACTCTACAAAATTGGCTGACTGTTGTAGAGTACAATTATCACTCTTCCAACAGTTATCACAACTCCACACACGCGGCTGATGTTCTACAAGCCACCGCGAGGTTCATGCAGTCGGAAAGACTGCAAATGGTGCTGGAACCGCTGGATGAAGTTGCTGCACTGATTGCAGCAGCTGCACACGATATTGATCACCCGGGAAAATCCAGGTATTTCCTATTATGTCGATAATATTGGAGTTGAAAAATTTATTTGCGCAATTTTCAGTCAATTTCTCTGCAATGCCGACAATAAATTGGCCATTCTTTACAATGATTTGTCCGTGCTCGAGTCTCACCATGCTGCACTGACTTTTAAACTCACCCTAGCTGATGACCAAGTCAACATTTTCAAGGTTTATCACGTTTTATTAACTATTTTATTGATTTTTAATGTTAGTTATTTGTCTTATTAGAATCTGGACAGAGAAACGTACAAGTTGTTAAGGCAGAATGTCATCGACATGATTTTGGCGACTGAAATGACGAAACATTTTGAGCATTTAGCAAAGTTCGTCAATACCTGCAGTGGCCGAGCCGATGATGAAGTATGTTTTTTATTATAAAAATATTATTTCATCGTTTTTTTTTCACTTATTTCGCATGTCTAAAACCAAAAGGACGTATCGCTGAAAAATACAAACAGTTTTACTTGGTAATATCTTGAAAAGGATGCATATTAGATAAATTTTGTTGGGAACCTTTTTTGTAGATAATTGAATTCTCTACAGAAAAGATCTCTTGATAAAAATTTCCATCTCTAATAGTTTAGAAGTTATTTTGATTTAGAAAAGCAAGATAATTTTTCATATACCCCTTTTTTGACTTTGGACACGGCGATTTATTTTTTCAAGTCCAAAAATTTTTTGTTAATTAACTTCTGAGATTTTTCATTGCAGTATTACAATGATGGGCCTGATATGACTACATTGTTGCAACCTGAAAATGTAACACTGATTAAAATTATGATGATCAAGTGTGCTGATGTGTCCAATCCCACGCGGCCTCTCAGGTGCTGCATTGAATGGGCCAAACGTATCGCAGAAGAGTATTTTAACCAGGTAAAAAAGTGATAACTAAATTTCCTAAAGTGTAGAGTCCATAAATTACGCGTTTTAATTCTTTAGACTGATGAAGAAAAAAAAAGGAGGATGCCCGTGGTGATGCCGATGTTTGATCGCAATTCATGTTCTATTCCAAAATCACAAATTGGCTTTGTTGATTATATTATCAACGACATGATCGAAGCCTGGGATGGTAAATCACTTTTTTTAATCCTTCCATTAAACATTATAAATTTTATCTATAAAAAATACTTATTTTCAGCCTTTATTGACATGCCCGAATTGGTAACTCACATGAGAATAAATTATGACAAGTGGAAAGAGTATCACGTAAGTTAATAGTAATATTTTCATCGATAAAAAAATTATTATTCTTGAATTTGGATTTAGGAAAAAGGAATATCAACACTGAGTGATATTGAACGACTGCAAAACACTCAAGAATTAAAAATACCAACTTCTAACAGATCAACGATAATCTGATAGAAAATTTTAATTAAACATTCGTGTATTACTTAATTACATTTTTTTTGTAAATTGTTTTAAATAAATTTTAGGGAATAATTCCTAGGAATTTTCGTCGTCATCTTAATTTTTTCGAAAAGGTAAATAATTTTTTTTTTTTTTCATTAATAAATGTATAAAAATAAAACTCAACAAAGTCGTCATTAGGTGGTTTTATTTTATTTTCCATTTTTTTTTTTTTTTGTGAAATAAATTAGAAACTGATTACAAATTGTACATGATTATTATAATTGTGACAGAAAATGATTTAAAGAGTCTAAATTTGCAAAAATTTTCACAATATTTTACTTTCTATAGATGTTTTAATCGATACACACACGAAAATCCCTTCTCATCATACACTTATGTTGTAAAACACTCTAGATCGGTATTAATTTGTTGTAAAAACGACATTTAATTAACATTGCTAATTAATCGACGTTTATACATCATAGCTCAAAATGTTACTAAGTCACAAGCATTTATTACTTTATGTGAAAGATATTTGAATCGAAATTAAATATTGTTTTAAATTATTCAAGTACAAGTTTGAGTATATATATTGCAATATACAGAGTAAATAGTGAGTGTATAATTTTATCCAGCATATTAATTCAGTTGCAAACCAATGTATCCGTTATATTTCAATTTTTAGGATCTTGTTGGTGATTTTTAAGCTTATATCTAGTACCTACTTATGTCGTAACATGAAAAAATCGTATGATTTTTCATTTTTAAACGGCAATCGATGTCTTTACGACCTAATGGTGGGTTAATTTTTTTTTTTTTAATTTTTAATTCCTTATTCATCAAACTCCAGACACTACATATTCATATGGGAATCATTTTTATCATAGGAACTGAAAATATACTACCAGAATACTAAAACTACTAGTGAATAATTTTTTTTTAAGATTTTTAAATTTTTATAATTTTTTTTTGCTTTTATATTTTTTTTTTCACACATTAGTTTTCCAGCAAAACATTTATATATAATACGATCATTTACGTTTTAGATATTTTTAAGATATTTTTCATATTTATCATAAATAAATATGACGACAAGCTCTATTCTCGAGCGCAATTCTCCCACAACACGTTTGATATTCACGTGAGTCATAAAATCCAAAAATCCTCGAATTTATTTTTAGTCGAGTGGTTCATGAATCGTCGCGTCGTTCTACGCACATCGCTGCACGCCTACATGTCTATTTAAATGCGCTTCATCGTCTCATCTCACCAGTTAACCGATAGAAAGCCAAGTGCATTGTTGGATTATTTCTGCATCGGGTAAACGTGCATTTAACGACGATGAGTCCCAACTGCTTAAGTGCTAAGTTTGATTGTGACCCATTGGTCCCCGCCAATATACTCTAAAAAACTACCAACTAAGAGTAGCATCCGGTTCGCTATTTTTTGACCACTGTCATCGACTTAGCCTCTAACATGGAAAAAATTAACTTACGTTACTATAATACCTCCCTGCTCGTTTTTTTTTTTCACTCTCTCTCGTTTAGGTATCAATCCTATCAGAATTTTTAAGGTAATAGTGACTATGTTGAATAAAAATATTAAGAAGTTTAATGAAATTAAGGCAAAATAGCTCGTCTTATCCCGATGGTAATAACTTCTAGTAATTTCCCCGCTTGTATAGCAATTAAATCTCAGCTGAATTAGACTTTTCTCGACAGAATTACTTAATATGAGTATTAATATATATAATTAATCATTTAAATTGGATCGCTTTAGACTCGAAGATAGCATAGACACGTGATATAACTGTATACACAGTAAATACTCAAGTAGACGCATCAATTACTAATCAAATTACGAATAAAAATCTCACTTGTGACAAATTTATTTGAGGGCCTTGATTTTTAACATGAGTTTTTCTGGTTTTTTAAACTCCTTGAAATTTATTTTTCAAAGCCCACCTAGACAAAAATTAATCAAACATCAAAAAAAAAAAAAACAACATCAAACAGAATTGAAAAAAAAAATTTTTTAATCCAATTAATTTACTAAGAAAAAAATTTTGAATAAAAAAATTCAATTAATGTGACAAAATTGACGTTTTTTTTTTAATTGTTTAAAGAAAAAAAATGAAAAAATTTTCAAGAAATTTAAGAAAAAAATTCTTTTTTTTTTCAGATGAATTTATGATGCGTTACGTATAGTAGGCATTAACTATAGTATTTTTAGAAATTTAATTCTATGCATTGAAAGATATCTAATTAATTTACTTAATTCGAATAATTAGTTAATTGTGCGAATAACGCCTGGTGAATAACCAGTTTGTTAAAAATCTATCAGATTTTTCCCTGACTTTTGCCATTTTATAAAAAACACCATCAAATCCTCGAATTTTAACAATAATAAATGTATATTATAGTTGTAATTAATACTCTATATTATTATTCCCTTTTCGTGATATTAAAAATTTCAAGTCATTCGATAAAAGTCATCAACTACTAAGATTATTATAGATGTCATGTGCAATCCAACGTTAAAATTACGAAATTTCTTCTTGTGTGTAGCCCAAGCTTTTTTTCTAATACTCCCATTTTTTTTTTTGCTTTTTTCAATTTTTTTCAGATGTATTAATATCTTAAAATTACCCGGTTGGGACTCAGCGTGTTGATTATTACTGTTATAAGACGGAATAAATTGTTTTTTTGGGCTTTTTTTGGTTTTTTTTTTAGTATGTCTGTAGTGCCACTTATTTTTCGCGACTGGTGGGACGATTTTGACCGACCCATGTCGAGATTAATGAATCAACATTTCGGACGTGGTTTGTACCACGATGATTTACTCACTAGTTTGTCATCGCTCGGTATCACCAGACCACGCTCTCTCTTCACTACACCCACGTACTATCGCCCGTGGAGAAGTCCCGCGACATGTTCTGGTGGTGCAAGCACTATTCACTGTGACAAGGACAGATTTCAAGTGAGTTTAAGTATTTTATGACCATTCCTTGCTTCGACGTCTGTTGAATGGTTTATTTTAACGTTTATAACTATTTATTGCGATAAGATGAACCTCGAGAATTGTTTTTTTTGTTTTTTTTTTTTTAAACATTCATAGTTGGTATTAGATACTTTCATTTTCAACTGGCCATGTATTTTTTTTCGATGTTATTGTGAATTGCTGGAAGACCACACACACTCGTAAAATCTAATACACTCTAAAAATTACCCTAATAATTAAATGTAACGCTGTCGCTCAGTAGAAACGACTCTCAGTCGTTCCAAGACTCAATTTCCAAAGAGAGAGAAAGTCTTGGAATGACCAAGAGTCCTAGAGAAGATGGTTTACAACTAGTTTAAGAGTACTCTTAAATTTCTGTTGAGATAGTAGATATTGTTAAATTAATAGTAGTAACTATAGGAAAATTTAAATCTCGTGTTTAATGGAAGATCTCTGGCTTTTTATTTATAGTATTGTCAAAGTAATTAATAATTCATCTGCACTAAATATAAAACCCTGCATTTTCTCGTTTCTTCATATAACTAAATACTTGATGAAAAATTAATTATGTTAAATAAAAATTCCCCAGGACAATCGTCGATTTTTTTGTCGTCTTTAAAAGACGACAAAAAAAATCAAGGATTGTCCTGTTTTCTGTTAACTATTTTAATTACCGAACAAATCAATGCAGAAATTGATTGAGTTTAATGAATGAAATTAGAATATAATAAGGCACAAAAGATTATAGAGCACAAAAAACAATATTTCACGGGGTTTTTAATAGAAAATTTTTAGGAAAAAAAATTATACTCTTATACCCAATCGAAAGACACTTTTTATCGTTGAGGTAAAATGTTTTTTTTTTTTTTTTTTTT
>MVJL01006108.1:0-56176 GCA_002156465.1 Macrocentrus cingulum | reverse complement strand
CGGGGTGGCGCTGCGGTCGCAAATCGTGATTTTTCGTTTTTCCGCGATATCTCGCGAAATAAAGGAGATATCGCAAAATGTTACTGTATATAAATTATTGCAAATTAAATTTCCTACAAATTATGTCCAGCAAAATTTTCTGTAGCTCTTTATCCATAGCCAGAAAATGCAAAAAACTGAATCTCGGAAAATGTTTTTTTTCTCGTGATTAATGGCACTTAATTAGTCTAGTTGTTAATTATATACAATAATAAGTTGTTTAATCCATAAAATTAGCGTTATTTTAGTGTTTTAAAAAAGTTGAGATTTTTTTAGCGTCGGAAAAACACTAAAATAACGCTAATTTCGTGGCTTAAACAACTGATTATAGTATGTAATTAACAATTAGACTAATCAACTGCCATTAATCACAAAAAAAAAAATGTTTTTGCAAATTCAGTTTTTTGCATTTTGCGGCTACGGATAAAGAGCTACAGAATCTAATCAACTGCCATTAATCACAAAAAAAAAAATGTTTTTGCAAATTCAGTTTTTTGCATTTTGCGGCTACGGATAAAGAGCTACAGAAAATTTTACTTAACATAATTTGTAGAAAATTCAATTTGCAATAATTTATATGGAATAACATTTCGCGATATCTGCCTTATTTCGCGAGATATCGCGGAAAAACGAAAAATCACGATTTGCGACCGCAGCGCCACCCCGCGGCAAATTGCAGAACTAAATTTTCCATGAAAAATTCGTCAATTTGCTTGAAAAAATTAGTTCCGCAATTTACCGCGAGGTGGCGCTGCGGTCGCAAATCGTGATTTTTCGTTTTTCCTCGATATCTCGCGAAATAAAGGAGATATCGCAAAATGTTACTCTATATAAATTATTGCAAATTAAATTTCCTACAAATTATGTCCAGTAAAATTTTCTCTAGCTCTTCATCCCTACCCGCAAAATGCAAAAAACTGAATTTCGGAAAATGTTTTTTTTCTCTTCATTAAAGGCTTCTAATTAGTTTAATTATTATCAAAATGCAAAAAACTGAATTTCGGAAAATGTTTTTTTTCTCTTCATTAAAGGCTTCTAATTAGTTTAATTATTAATTACATACAATAATAAGTTGTTTAGTCCATGAAATTAGCGTTATTTTAGTGTTTTAAAAAAGTTGAGATTTTTTTAGCGTCGGAAAAACACTAAAATAACGCTAATTTCGTGGCTTAAACAACTGATTATAGTATGTAATTAACAATTAGACTAATTAAGTGCCATTAATCGCGAGAAAAAAAACATTTTCCGAAATTCAGTTTTTTGCATTTTGCGGCTACAGATTAAGAGCTACAGAAAATTTCATTCAACATAATTTGTAGGAAATTTAATTTGCAATAATTTATATAGAGTAACATTTTGCGATATCTTCTTTATTTCGCGAGATATCGAGGAAAAACGAAAAATCACGATTTACGACCGCAGCGCCACCACGCGGAAAATTGCAGAACTAATTTTTTAGACAAATTTCTGGATTTTTCATGAAAATTTAATTCTGTTGCTCATCGCTAGATGGCGCTGGGGTCACAAAAAATTAAATTTTGTTTAAAAAACCGCATTTTCTTGCTTTGTAAAGCGGGTAAAATCGTGTCATTAAATGTAATTAATAATACATCATCAAATTTCCTAAATTAATCGGTATATTACATAAAAAACGTTGCATGACATAAATTATGTTAGTTTAAAAAAAAAAAAAACTACCGCGACATGGACTTGATCTCGCGTCCTGCGGCGTGGCGTGCGAACATTTAAACCAATAGACCACCACGGACTCACAAGCAAATTCGATATTACTCATATCTCCATTACACTTGTCATTAATTTTGAAAAAAAAAATTCATAGAAGATTTTTTGTAGGAAATTTGATGCGTAATAATTTATCAAGAGTAATATTTTTACTATGTACTATGTATTCTATATAAATTGTGGGGAATTTAATTTGCTATGAAAAACGTGCAATGAAATTTTCTGTAACTATCGATCCGTATTCACAATTTCCAAAAAACTGAATTAAAAAAAAACATTTTTTTACTATGTAAGCATCATATAATTACTAAAATAACTGAAATTAATCATCGTATGACATAAAAAACGTTGTATTACGTTGTATTATATAATCCAATGCTATTTCTGAATAAAAAAAAAACTATCACTAGTGGGACTCGAACCCACAACTACTTGGATCGTGCGCGAACACTCAATCCCGGTGACCATTAGACACTTCTCATTGAATGCAATATTACTTGTATATAAGCAGCATATTCATTAACTTTATATCACAGTGAAGTTACACCTGTACTTCCGCTATTTGTAAGCTTCATTTTGGCTGGGGGGGCTTGGTAATTATTCCACAACAAAGGAGAAAGGTTAATTTTCTTCATAGTACTGATATTTAAATTTATTGGCGATTGCGCGTAGGTATTTTCATCGCTGTCTTTGATTAGAATTTTTTCAATTTCTTCTTGATCCATTTTTGTAGCTTTCTTTATTATCTTGTTTAAAATTTTTTTTTAACCAACTGAAATAAAGAAAAGAACAATTAATTTAATAATCCTATTCATTTATTCATCTTAATAAGTTGTTTTTTCCTTGAATATTTCAAATGTATTACAATTACATATACTGAAGCTATGTATTAAAATCTTACACATCTCGTCAAAAAAACTACATATTTATGCAAAAATTATAAACAAATTTAAGATTATGAATATTGTATTGTTCTATAGCAATATAAATGACTCGAAATTATATAAATTTACAATGAATTTTTATTACTCATATCCGTTTTCATTAACGTTTTTTTTTTTCTAACAACTTCGACTATCACCATCACAACCCAACAACAGTAGATAGCAACACGAGTGACTCTAGACCGTACGTCCCGTCCACGTCTGACACAAAAAAATTCTGTCAATATTCTCTCAAACCATCTGTCATAATGAAATGATGCGTGATTTTGATCTGACAGATTGTGTCAGTGCAGCGATAATGTTTCGTATCTACTTGGCACACTTGAAACCGTCAAGCAATCATTGACGGAAAGGACGACAATAAAATGGAGATAGCAAAGTCGCTGTTCAACGTGAGAGACCATGAAGGTTATGTTGGCAAAGATGATCACAATGTATGTATAACTCTTTTAACTGAAACAAACCCAAAGCCTTCTCTCTTAATGATTTTCCCCCCACAGAAAAAGCTGCAGGCAATCGGATCCGATGACGAGTGTGACACAGATATCAACGGACTGGCTGATGTGATTTCTCCAGCTCCAGGCGGTCCTTTCTCTGCCTTGACGCCTTCAATGTGGCCTCAGGACATTTTGGCAAAGCTCAATCAACCGGACTATCGATTTGACGAGTTTGGATTTCGTGTTGAAGAAGACGACGCTTCAGAGACAACTTCAAAGAAGCCTTTGACTGGACCATTCGTGGAAGATCCCGAGCACAGGCATCAGTGGCACACACTCATGGAATTCACACGACCTGAAATATCCGAGGATGCTTCGTGGCCACGAATGGACCAGCGTTTGCCGCGAAACGACAAATTGCGATCGATGGTACGACGTGGAATCCCACACTCACTCCGCCCGCAAATTTGGCTCAAGATGTCGGGCGCAATGCAGAAAAAAATCGCCTCAGAGATGTCATACTTGGATATCGTACGAGCGTCGAGTAACGATGCTCTTATGACGAGTAAACAAATCGAGAAGGATCTCCTGCGAACGATGCCGGCGAACGCCTGCTTCAGCCACCTGCACAGCACTGGAATTCCGCGACTTAGGCGAGTTATGCGCTGTCTAGCGTGGCTGTACCCTGACGTGGGTTACTGTCAAGGCACAGGGACAATGGCTGCCTCGTTGCTGCTTCTCCTCGAGGAGGAAGACGCCTTCTGGATGATGGCAACCATCGTCGAGGACCTACTACCGGCCTCGTACTACTCCTCAACCCTCCTGGGCGTTCAGGCCGACCAAAAAGTCCTTCGGACTCTCATTGCCAACTACTTACCCGACATTGACCAAGTTTTAGTCCAGCACGACATCGAATTGAGCTTAATCTCGCTGCACTGGTTCCTCACGCTCTTCGCCTCTGTCGTGCACATGCGAATTCTCCTGCGAATTTGGGACTGGTTTCTCTTTGACGGCTCGATCGTCCTGTTTCAAGTGACCCTCGGCATGCTGAAGATTCGACAGGATGAGTTGAAGCTTCTGGAAAATTCGGCGCAAATATTCAACGCACTTTCCGACATTCCAGGCGACATTCACGATGTGGATGAATTATTTACCGTTGCGCTAAATGTCAGTGAGGGACTGACGGATTTACTTGTTGAAACGCATCGTCGACGTCACTTGGCCTACCTGATGGCCGATCAGGGTGGGCTTGTTGGCAATCCAGATGCCTCGCCGAATTTGCCCAAGCAACATCTCAATCGACGTCAAATGAAACGCAATAAATCGGCGCTACAAATTTTCCTGTTTGGCGGCGATGACGAGGATGCCAAATGTAAAAACATTCGACAGACAGAGATTCTTGTGGATCTCAGGGAAACTGTGTTGCAGGTCGCGCGACACTTTGTCAATGTCGATCCAAAGCTCAGTAGTGTGTCATTCATCGCGGATTATACGATGGAGAGTCACGCCAAGGATCAGGACAATTATGTGAATGTTTCTCGCACGCGAAATCGACGGGCAAAGGCTCTGCTTGATTTTGAGCGCCATGACGACGATGAATTGGGCTTTCGGAAGAACGATATCATCACGATTATCAGTCAGAAGGACGAGCACTGCTGGGTGGGAGAGCTGAATGGATTGCGTGGCTGGTTTCCCGCAAAGTTTGTTGAATTGTTGGACGAGCGGAGCAAGCAGTACACCTGTGCGGGTGATGACGCTGTCAGTGAGGCTGTCACTGACCTGGTTCGCGGCAGTTTATGCCCGGCTGTGAAGGCTGTGTTGGAGCACGGCATGCGCAGGCCGTCGTTTCTTGGTGGCCCATGTCATCCGTGGCTTTTTATCGAGGAGGCATCCACTCGAGAAGTTGAGAAAGACTTCAATTCGGTTTACAGTCGGCTTGTTCTATGTAAAACATATCGACTTGATGAGGATGGCAAAGTTTTGACGCCGGAAGAGGTGATTTTTATGGATTTTTTGGGATTTATTTATTGATTCTCGGTTTTTTTAGCTGCTGTATCGCTGTGTTCAAGCTGTTAATCTGTCTCATGACAATGCTCATGCTCAAATGGACGTCAAACTACGCTCACTCATTTGTTTGGGCTTGAATGAACAAGTATTACACCTGTGGCTGGAGGTCTTGTGCTCGTGTGTTGAGGTTGTTCAAAAATGGTGAGATAATGTAAAAGCCGTTTGTATTGTGTATTTTTTAATTTAAAATTTTGTTCCTCAATAGGTATCATCCATGGAGTTTTATGAACAGTCCGGGATGGGTTCAAATAAAATGTGAGTTGAGAATTTTAAGTCAATTTGCATTTAATTTGAATCCTGATTGGGAATTGCCGCAAAAAAAAGAACAGTCACAGCCATTAAAAGACGGTGTTCGTGATATGCTAGTGAAGCATCATCTTTTCAGCTGGGATTTGTGAGAAATTAATTGACAAAAATACTTTACTAGCTACTATATTTATAGTCCCTCCAAATCATCCACTTGATAAACAGTGAAATTCATGAGAGATTATGAGTGTATGTATTTTGAAAATACCGTGGATTTTTTCTATAAGATCCATGGTGAAAAATGTGACAAATTTGTACGGATAAATATTCGATTAGAAAAAAAAAAAAATACTTTGTCCGTCCTTTTATGCAATTGTTCACAAAGATGAAAAAAAAAAAAAAAACCAAACAAAATCATCAGACTCATATGGAGATGAGGTGAAAAGTGAGAATTTTATTGAGCACATGTGTAATTATTCAATGTACATAAACACAAGAGATTTATATATGAACTCTTTGTAAAAAATATCTACTCAAATGTTTTTCCTCGTAAATTTATGATGACAGTTAATAATTTTAACAAATAAATCAATTATTGCAACAAAAACAATTCCAACTGAATATAACCTGTTAAAAAAAATTATGATTTTCAATTAAAGAGTAATCCGGACTTTTGGACGATAATTCAAAACGTTTTTTAATATAAATCAAATGAATATCCATAACATTAGTTCCTGTAATACCAGTTTTAACTAAATCTTCTCCTTTTTTAAATTTAGAATAAAAATTATAAGTATCATTATTATTCAGAACATGCTCGGGAATAATTTTCTGAATTTTATTAAGCATTACTTTTTTAATTTCTTTCTCCTCTGTGGAATTGTCTTCTTCTTCTTCTTCTCTGTACGCACAATAAACTCGGTCTAAAAGACGAATAATTGTAGAGCTTATTTGCGCATATCCAAAAGCACCCGCAGCATCAGTTGGACCATCTTGTCCATCAGTTCCAGCGCTCAAAAACATTACTTCAAATTCACTTAATTCCTTACTCTCTTCTGTAGCTTTTAACCAGTCAAGTGAAAATGTTAGAGCTAGTTGTTGATTTCTTCCACCTTTTCCACATCCCCTTACGACAATTGAAGGCTCTCCACCGGCAATTAAAAGCAAGCCTCCATCTCCAGAGACTGCTTCAAGAGTTGCTTCGTGAATTTCATTTGCCCTTTTATTAAGCAATAAAAGTTCTGTCGACGTTGAAAACAATTTAATGAAATTTTCTTTACTCAGTGATTTATTCCAAACTTTGCAGATTAAACCACATATTTTTGCATACATAGAGCTCACCTTAATCACTGATCCTTGAATATCATTGACAAGAACAATACTAATTAAATTTTTACGATCACACTCAATTTTTGCTGCCTCTATTGCTAATAAATTATTTCCAATAATAAAATTATGAATATGAGAAAAATTGTTATTTTTTAAATTATCATTTTCATCAGTTGTTAATATTTTTTCCAGATTTTTATCAATTTTACCATTAAGTTTATATTTTTCCAATATTTTCGGAATATTTTTAGATGCTGTGGAATTATTAACTGTGGGTCCACTGGCAATTAACTCCACAGGATCTCCGATAATGTCGGATAGTATTAATCCAAGCACTGAGGCAGGATAAGCCATACAAGCAAGGCCACCAGCTTTAACCATTGAGAGCTTCTGTCGGATTAAATTAACTTCCGTAATGTCGGCGCCTAAATTAAATAGTTTCTTGCACAGCTCGAGTTTCATGTCAAGGGACACTGTGGGTCGAGGCATTGACAGCAACGCTGAGCCGCCCCCGGAGATCACAACTATTAAAGTGTCGTTTTTATTTAATTTTCCAACCATTTCTACGATATCTTGAGTTGTTTTTAGGGTCCGGAGGTCCGGCTGGTTGTTTGGGCTATTTTCTCGATAGCTAATGAGTCCACGAGGCTTTGCGCCATCCACAGAGGTTGTTTGGTCGTGGTTTTTTATTGATCCTACTGGAACGCTCACTATTCCTCCGGTGAGTCGATCTCCAAGAAGTGTTTCCAGCGTCTGGGCCATTCCCATTACTGCCTTGCCGAAACCGACTAGGTACACTCGTTCTCCAAGTGGAAATGTACTGTTTTTTATTTGCAGGTTGTTGTCGATTAATTTTACACTGTTTTGAATTAGTTTTTCGGGCTGCACTGCTCGCACTGCAGCTCCGAAAATGTCGCGCAGTTGCTGCTTCATCAGAGTACTCATTTTAGAGTGGAAGAAATGGATGAAAATTCGGAATTGATGTTTTATTGTATGGAGATGTGGTTGGGGATTCTCTACTGCGAGTGATAACAGCATTGAGATACGAGTTGACAGATGTTCTGTGGTATACGAGATTGTTGTAGACGCTATCGTGGCGCGAAATAGTGAGTGGATGTTTAATTAACAGCGGAATGGCGGATTTTTCGTTGACATTTTGATTTGTTTGTGTTTTTTGGAGTGACAATGATTGAAAATTTTAATAAAAGTAGAATGATAATGAAAGATACAATGGGAGTGAATAATACAATCAATATTAGATTAATGGGCGAAAAAATCATTTGGTGTATATCTTTCATTTCTATTAATTTTGTACAGATATTATACAGTTTGTTTTTTTGTTTTTTACAGACAGACTTCAATTTCAAGCATCCGCAATTTCATTATTTCTGTGGAATCTTAAAAGGTAATACAATATATCAATAGGCTTTTGTTCATTTCTAGTTCAAATTACACATAAAAAATTTTCTGCAGGTATTATTACACATTTGTTTTTCAATCAGCCTATTATTTAATATTTCACAAATGATTTTATCCGATATCTTCTTTTTTTCCTCCCACAGTACATTCGATTTTTAGTACGGTATTGAATATTTTTCGCGTAGAATTCAGCACATAAATGAGGCTCGGGTATCAACAAAAATTCATTTAAACTTGAAATAAAATTTTGCATCAATTTTCACAATAATAAATATTCATGTATACGCTTTTGTGGGATGTAGGCAAAAAGCAAATCAACAAAACATATCTATAATTTTTGATAAATAAATTAAGTAAAATAAAAAAATTATATTTGTGACGTAAAATTGTGACGTATAATATCAGAGATACCAAAAAAAGAATTATATCTTAATTGGTAAAAGGCGACTGGCAGTTTGCAATTAATTAATTAATTAAATCAAATGTAATAAATACATTTTTCCTTTGTTCTATATATATAAATTATAAAATCACTTTCTTGTACAAATTTTCACGAGTACAATACATATAATTAATGTAAATTAATTCATGTCATTTAAATGCTCTAGAGTATTAATACTATTGAAAGAATTTTCAGGTTTATAATAACCTGATTTATTTACAATTTTATTAACACATATCTCACACGTGTGTATGAGTATGAAAACAATTCAAATTCATTTTTTTTTTTGTACCATTAATAATTCTCAAGACAAAAAATATTGCTTGCAATTTTAAATAATCATTCGGAAAACTATTAAAACAAATATCTCTCTGGCACATTTGTGTAGGCAATTACAAGTGTTACACACTGTGAATGATATCAAGACCAACTTAAGCTTAATTATCTTAAAGACTAACTCAAGTCTCGTTGAGAAAGGACCGAGGTATAATTTAATATCAACTGTACAAACATAATTTTCATTTATTCTGACCCCGACCACTATATCTCACTTTTTTTTTATTCCCCTCTCGAGTAGAAATGGGAATTCCGAACGTCATATTTGGACCCCATGGTCGTTTTTTTTTGTTCTTAAAAATATATATGTATATGAATATTACAAGTTTCTGTTTTTCGAATAGCAATTATACTTCGAACATGAAGAATTAATGACTGGTATGGATGCACAGGATTGATATTATTTAAGTATTTTAAATTGTCTTCAATATTTATCGAGTTGTTAAAAATTTTTTTATTACAACGCGTTGATAAATCTTAAAAAACTGTTGAGAAAAACATTTTTTTTTTTTTCATGTTTTCCTGTGAATTATTTATTAGAATATTTTTTTGTTTCTTTCAAAGCAAAAATTTAATCCACGTGCATCCTTGCAAAATTATTTCATTAAATCACAAGTATCGGAATTAAGTACCGATTGCCACGATTAAGATTCAAATTCGAAGCTTTTATGGACTATTCATATATATATTTTTTTTAATTATAGAAGGTTTAAAACGTAGATTTTTTAATCATACGTTTTTCGGATGTTATTTTATTTTTTTTTTGACAAGTCTTTTCTCTCGTTTTTCTCCCTCCCTTATGACTCCGTGTCCTCTGATGAGAGTGACTCTAATCTGCCCTCTGTGTGCGGGACATGCACAATTTTTTGGCAGGGAATAATCGAGAGAAATAGATTCATTTTTTTCGGATTTTTTTTTAAGAGGGGAAAAGCTGGATACACTAAGTTTTACTATCTTAGATAAAGACTCATTTATACACAGGACGTATCTTACACATTAATGTTAAATTATTTCCTCGAATACGGAGCGTCGGCTTGATATAGGGCAAGTCTTCGTAGCTGCATCTTCGGCTCTCACGATAACATGTCTCGTAGCAGGAAATAGCTGTAAAAATATACATCACAAATTAATTAAATTCTCTCGACTAATCTAATCTAGATTACATCCTATAACCATTAGCCATGAATTCTAATTACCGTATAAAATTTTTTATCATGCTCAATTAAAGATATTTGAATAATTAAAACAAATCAACAATACCTTTCTTTAAGATTTTACTTTACTTTTTTACTACCTTCATTTTACTTGTCAATATCTCGACAAAAATGCGATTTTGATAAAATTTATCAAGGACCTTTTTTTTTAGCTAATAAAATTCTCTATAAAAAAGATCTCTTGAAAAAAATGTGTGTTTCCAGTGCTTTCCAAGATATTTCGATATAATTGTAGCAATCTAAAATGAAAACAGTGGTGTTACCTTGCTCACAAGTGGCTTTGGGGAGCGCCATTCGATGCGAGCCACCTTACACGGCTTCTACGTATTATTATAGAGCTGGTGATGACTCTGGTGGTGTCCCTGGTGGTGGCCTTGACTGGAATGCGAGTGCTGGAGCGAGTGTTGGTGCGGATACTGGATAGGAGTGCCATGCGGGTGCTGATGTGGATGCTGGTGTGCAGGCAAGTGCCTCGCGCTATACCTCACACTGCCAGCAAGCGAGCCACCGCGTCCATGAGTGCCAACAACGCTCTGCGAGTCGGACAACTCGTCCTCCTCGGCGCCAGCGAGGCTCCTAAACCTAACAAAACCATCCTCAGCGACGAGCATCGTAGATCCCGAGGCGGGCGCCTGCTCCAACAATCCATTGCCACTCGTGACAACCTGGCCAGCGCCCTGCACAGGCGTGTGCCTGCCTCTAGACTCTGAATTCCTCAGAGTTTGCACGCCATTGCCGTGGCGATTGAGGGAACCCCGTCCCTCGTGTGGAAAATGACCCATGGTGCCGGATTTCCGAATGGAATGTCGCTCAAAGGTGCCAGAGATGTTGAGGTGCTCAGGCAGGGTATTGAGCGGGAAGCTGTCATCGTATACCTGTTTTCCCGTGCGCATTGTGTAGTTCTGAATGGCCTGATTAGTGCTGCAAATCGCCGGATACAACACATCGTCCATATTCTCAGTAGACGTCGAACTGCCGCAGGGAAACAGGGCAAAACCCGAGTGGGCCGAGTGCTGTTGCATCTGTTTCTCGCGCAGGGGATACTGCGAGAGACTGGCTACCCAGGCTAGCAGGCCGCATATCGACAGTTCGAGCAGTCGCACAGAAAACTCCCAACCCCACCAGAGCCACGGATACGGCGGTTCGCGCTCTCGTACACCAAAGATCCCATACAGCTGCACGAAACCCATCAGTATAAAGAGCAATGCGGTGGCAATGCTCGTCGTAATGGCCGTGCCAAGCGCCACGGTGGTTGGATCACCGGCCACATGCGGCCCCACAGACTTGTTGCTCACAAGGTTTATCTGAGAGCGCACTACTCGATATACGTACATGTAGCACAGCCCCAGTGTCACACACACTATAATGTAAATGCACTGACAGATGAGCGGAAATATTCCTGATGCACCCTCGTAACCCAAAACGTGACTTGACACATGCAGAGAAATACACAGGACAATGTGTACACTGGAGAACAGTGCCAGAGCCATTGGCGACAGAAATTTGTTGTTTAGCGACGGTACTTCCGAGCACTTTGCCAGATAAATTACGAGAGTTGTAAAGGCCGTTGAGAGCAGAGGAGCTGGCAAATACAGTAGCACCTGCGATAGCGGCTCTGACAGCAGTCGGCTCAGGTTGTAGGCGTCGTAGAACAGATGAAAACACCTGAGTGTACACACTGTCGTTAGCAGAAGGTGTATCGTCAGGAAGTACGACTGTGTGAATAAATTTGTCGCTTCATTGAAGCGTACTATCTTGTAAATTGAGTAGAGAGCCATCAGTGTGAACATTATTCCGGCCACATAGACGTGCAGAGACCAGGCAATCTTCCACGTCGATTCCAGCGGATGTTGTGTGTCAACTTGCGGCACATTTTCATCACTCGCCACCGCTGGTTTCTTCGTTGGAGCCGGCGGTTGAGCCTGCGGATGAGGCAAACGCTCGTCATCCACAATCTCGATTTTTTCTATTTTCAGGCCCTCCTCATTCTTCAACTCGTCCTCCGGCTGCTGCTGCTGATGGTGCTGCTGCTGCTTCGTGTTTGGCAAGTTGAAAATAGTCGGGAATGTCACGTGCCGGACAGATCCCGACGTCGTCACACGCACGGACGCACTTGTCGTCGTGGGTCTCTGTGTGGTTGAGGCCGCCGGGATATTTGGAGGTACTTTGGTCGACAGAGGCTTCAACAGGATCTCCGGAATGTCCTGCTTGCGACCATTGCTCCCGGAGAGTATCCTCGAAATGCTGGACGAGTGCAGAGTCGGCAGATACTCGTTGCTGTCGTTCCTCTCCACGTCCTCCGTCGTTTCTACCGGCTTTTGCTCCTTGCTCGGCGTGTTGATCGCCTTGTTTCGCGTCGGTGGCTTGGCCGGCTGCGACGACACGAGGTCCGGCGGCATTATTGGTATCCTCTCGTGCGCTGGCGTCAAGCTCGGCGGTGGAACTGGCCTCCGTCCGCCCGAGTGAGTGTCTGAATTCGTGCCACGCAGCGTTGGCTTGTCCGCGAATGGATTTAGGTACTCGGGTGGCAGTGGCGGTGTAAAGGGCGCCCTCGACGGCGGCGCGTATGAGGGAAGCTCCCGGAATGCCGGCGGAACTGTCGCACGAGCTGCTGGATACCTGAACGATGGAACTGACGGTGTTGTCGTTGTTGTCAGCGGCGATGGCACTGTCGACAGCGTCGTGCTCGCTGACACTTGCGCCTCGTACGCCGGCACGCTGCGCTTTGTCGTCGTCAGGCTGTAGGCCACCTTGTTGAACACTGCTGCGATGTTCTTCTCCAGTGGCGTCTCGTCCAGGTTGAATACCGGACTGTTTGGCCCACCGTCGTTCGATCCTTCAGCTGCATTTGTGCACACGAGGAGTGAGAGAATTATCAGCTTGATCAGCCTCATTCTTCGTGAATTCTTCCTCTTCTCCATGGTTTTTAGAAAATATTATTTACTTGTTCACTCATTACAGGGTTTTCGAATGGTTTTACGGTGAATAAATAAAGCAGTAAGGACACTTGATGGTTGTAGATCAGATCCGTGTGTGCTTATCTCATTCTTTTTTCCGGCTGATCTTTAGTGATCGTTTTTCTTATCCTCGACAAATCGATAGCAACTTGCGAGGGAATACTGGCAATGGTGAAAAAAAAATTTTTTTGTTTTGTTTCTCCGCAGTGAAATGCAGTTTCCAAATGCCAAGTCAGAGAGTTGGCTTGGAACTTCCGTCAAACTTTTCAACTACTCTCGTTTTACGTTTTTTTTTTTGTTGGTTTTGTTTTGTTGTCGTCGTGTAACTTTGTTATTTCTGTCTAGCACTTGGTATTGTTCAGTTAGTGTGAGCAAAGGTGTTGAAAGTATTTTTGTTTCACAGCACACGAGTATTGGCGGTTAATTAATATTTTTCAGTGGCGGAGAAAATTAAATTATTGTTTGTAGTATTTTTTTGGGGGTTTTCTGAATATTGCACACTATCTAAAACATCGTGAACAGTTGGCTAGATGACTAAACAAGTTGAATGAGATTCCTTGGGCTGGTCAATTCAACTTCTTCTTCTTCTTCTTCTTCCGGTCGGCTGTGTGCTCAGGAAGTTATGGAGACCACTACTTGACCACTTGCGATCTGTTTACTCGACTTCTAAGAGTGTAGAGAGACACTTGGACAAGAGAGACCTATCGAACTCTACGCCTCAAAGAACATTTTCATGTGAAGTCCTCTGTTCAGTCCTTTACTTGTCGTCCACGTTGATTCACCTCGCCCGACTTTCTCAGACCAACTTCGTTCCGTGTGCCGCCACGATAGACTACCCAAAGCTCCGACTTCCTGAAAGCAAAACTTTCAATTAAGATCTGGAAATGCTGCATCTAAATTACGGTGTGGGGGAAGTCAAATATTTTTAATACTGACTTGTTAGTAAAGAAAATAGATTTAAGACATTTCTTTTCGTCAACTAGAATGGTTTTTACAATTTATTTACAAAGAATAAATATCTTTGATTATAGTATCCATGAAAATACTTGAATTCAATTCCCTACAAAAACAACAGTTAATAATTTTTTTTTAGTCTTGATAGTTTTTAAGGTGTCTTAAAAACAGTCTTGAAAGTGATTATTCACTTTTAGAATAGATTTTCAGATAAAAAAATTTTTTTTTTTTTTGCTGAAATTTTTGAGGGATAAACAAACCTCTTTGCGATTTCGAAATTTTTGTGATTTTTTTCGTTTTTCGCTGATAACTCAGAAACTATGGAAGATAACGAAAAATGTTATTGATGCTAAATGATTAAAAATTTTATTTGCTATAAAAAATGTAGAGTAAATTTTTTTGATTTTTTGCTTCATTTTCGAGATATTTTGAAAAATTAAAATTTTGAAAAATTGGTAATATCTCCAAAACTAAGTGAGTTACAAAAAAATTTATTCAATATTTTTTGTAGATAATTGCATAAAGAATCATTTAACTTTCATAACATTTTTCTCTATTTTGATTATTTATCGAGTTATCGCAAAAAAACCAAAAAAATCACGAAATCGACGATATTTCCAAGGGGTATCCCTTTGGAAATTTGACTACGATAAAAAAATTTTTTTATCGTAGTCAAACATACTAAAACTCATCCTAAATACAAATAATACTCACTTTTCTTAGTTTTAAGACTTTTTTGGCGCATTTGTGATGCAATGTTTAATAAAAAAAACAAAAATTCCGATTTTTCAAGTAAAAAAAATATATATGTATATAAAAATTTACCGGTTGAGAAGAAAGAATAATTGTAGAGAACAAAATTCTGTTTCTAAAAAAAGGGCTTATATTTGCCCTCGAGTATGCATTCATCCGCGGTTTTAATCACAAAAAAAAATCTGAATAAACTGTGACCCTAATACGCATAGCGCAGTAGCAACTAATTATAAATATACACGTATATCCTTTTTTTTAATTAGTATAATGAACTAATCGACATAAAATACGTGTGTGAACTGCGTATACATTATATCTCTCTGAACGACATCCGCCACTGTCTGATATGTTACCAAGAAAAATACTCCAGTGTCTTTCAACGACTCATAAATTAAATCTATCTGATAATAATCATACTCGGTATTTTTCATAAGCGGAAGTGGGTCAGATAGTCCTCCCGGATAGGCAGTAAAAAGGCTTAAACATGGATTTGCCTATATTTGCATGTAAATAAGAATTTAAAAAACCCGAAATAACCGTAGTGACGGAATGTTTAATAGGGATTAAACAAGATTACAAGAGTACACATGATCGTACTATGTGTTTCAGAGTATTTACGGTTCTTTGGCAGATTAGGACGCTTGTATACATCGTATAGTAGGTGTTTCTACGATGGCAAACTGTGATTTCACTTTGAATACTTGTCAACACCGTGTTAAAAAACGACAAAAAAAAAAACTTGAAATTACTTTTACAAAGTTAACGTTGCTTCAAATGTTACATTTCACGATCTATAAATATTTGTGGATGATGTCGTGAAACATCTTCATGACCAAACTATAAAAAATCATGAATAGTTTATTGCCAGGTAAGGAGGAAAAAAACGAATTTTTTTTCTTACCCTATAAATTTTTCCTTGCCACTCTAGACAAACGTCCATTGCTCGTTCGCGAGCTGATTATATTTGTCGGGTTCTTGCTGACTCAAGAGGGCAATCAATCGTTGGATCGATACAAAAGCTAGGTTGTAATAGATCCCACGAGTTTAATTCGCTTTTAAGCCTTTGAATGTGCCATCACATTGCGTCGAAATAACAGTGTGCCTCTTGTTCACTGCAGTGGACATGTTTTTTGGATTGACAGGCCTTAAGGATGAGCATAAGTAGATTTTAAGCATTCCTCTAATTGCTTAGATCCACCTGAAAGCAAAAAAAAACAAACTCGGTTAGTCATCTGTAGCCGAAGTTTTTGCGCATAAAAATTCATCACGTGCTCTGAATAAGTCAAAGACATTTAAGAGTAATTAATTTTTTATTGGGCAAGAGGATACTCTTTAGGGATTGGTATTTTATTAGCAGGTTAATTTAATACACTGTTGGATTTATTAGAGTGTTGAATTAATTTTAATTTGAAATTTTACATACACACAAAAAAAAAAAGTAAAATAGTCAATTATTTTAAAATGAAAAATTTATTCAGAGATGATCATGGCATTTCATTAGTTGAAATGGTTTCTAGTGCTATTTTATCAACTGATACTACTGCGGGAAATACTGTTTTATAGCTGGAAAATAGTACTGTCGAGGTAGATACTAAAATTTTCCACAATTCCACAGTCGTCTTGGTGTGTTATTAGAAGTGATCTCTCATTGCACGTCTTCAATTTGTTGGATTGTTCGGGAAATGGGATAAAATAGTGCTTGAAATTGTCAGGAAATGTGAGTTTTTGGTGTTTAAATGTCTAAAGAAATGATTAATTGCGTGGATTTGAGTGAATATAATATAGTGGTAGTTGCAGAGTGTGATTAAATTTCGATTTTTTTTTTGCTTCTCAATTTCAATGGAAAGATAGCAGACGCAGTGTGTGTTTGGGTTAACGATTCTCCCTTGAGCTTCCGATGGAAAGCGGAAGAGAGATTGCGTCGGCCAATAAATAGAAATTTCCCTCGTGGCGGATCATCCGGAAATGGAATGAACAACGGCCGCCTCTCGATAGATTGTTCGGAATCCTGATAGCAAAGTATCCATATACATATCTAAACAAAAATCTTCGGATTTTCACTCGGTTAAATATATATATTAGTTGAAATATTTTGACATGCTTCTCTTTTTAGCAATCAATTTTCCGATAGATGATTCTTCCGCGATTTTTGCGCGGGTATAATAAGTCAAGGTTGCATTCAGAGGGTCAAAGGTTTTTTTTTTTTGGCTTCATTCAGAAGAAAATTGCAATCTCCAGTTTCCATCACGAGTTATATTGGCTCTTCCTGGATGAGAAAGTATAGGGATTATCTGTCTGCCAGTTCAAACAAATAATCATAAATTTTCTTCTCGTCATTCTTGAGGTTTAAATATTTCAAATATTACCGTGAAATATTCAAATCAATTTTTTATTTGATATTTTTAAATAATATTTTATTGCCTTAAGTTT
Source organism: Macrocentrus cingulum (assembly GCA_002156465.1). Lineage (NCBI taxonomy): Eukaryota > Metazoa > Arthropoda > Insecta > Hymenoptera > Braconidae > Macrocentrus > Macrocentrus cingulum. The sequence continues at coordinate 38,866 of MVJL01006108.1, read as the reverse complement.
TTAACTTTTAAAAATATTTCTAGACAGTTATTTTCGTCAGTATTTAATACTTAGCAAATAAAAAAAAAAATTATATAATTGAGGATAAAAAACATCTGTTGAATAGTAAAGCAGTGATTGTTGTGTATGGTCATCAGCATCACGAAATAATCGTTTAAATATGAGTAATTATTCTGAACTAACTGGAAGAGAGCATTATAATGATGATGAAACTCAAGTACACGCAGCCTCTATACTGTCTTCCAGTAAACTATGAAGTGAATGGGAGTTTGTGAGTAATAACTACACGAAACCGTTATTCTACTTCTTAAATAATTACGTAGACTTTAATGGCAGTTACTTGAACGGTTATACGTGCAACACTATAAAACGTATATACAGGGTGCTTATTAGTTTTCATAGACACTGAGCCTCAGAGTCTCGATTCTCCTGCGTGAGATGAAGAAAAGTTAAATGTAACTAGAATTATTATTGCGGTCAAATTCAATTTCCTATTTATTTTTTTCTACCCCTAATTATATATTCACACATTTTGAATACTTCAAGGCTATTTCTTTTTATCAGAGACTTTTAATCAACATCCATACGACGAATTTCATGAGACTCACTGCAGGCAAAAAATCGGAGTGAGCAAAAAAAATTTTTTTTAATCGTGCCGACGATGGTAAACGTATATCCCTTTTCGATTCTGTTTCCGCAAAAAGTCGTGCGGCCAAGAAAAGAAGCCGACTCTGCACACGGGATTGTAAGTATTTCACGTTGGCATTTAACTTTACGACAAAAAGCGTCACGAGGGAGCCAGCTAGAGATCAGGTTTTAGCTGCATGAGTGTGCATCCTGTCGATCCTCCTTCAATTCTCACAAAATTCGCAACGCTTTTTTTAATTTTTTGTGTATTTTTAGATTGAAAGATTCTAGTCTGGTAGATTGGTCGTTAAAATGTGGGGAATTAAATTTTCTAGAATTATTTAGTCGTTATGTTGTGTGGAAGAGTTTTAGATAGTATGATGATTTTATTGCAGTTAAAAAACAGTATTTATTATTGTGTACTCTTTGTCTGTTATTTGCGAGGATAAATTCATATCGGAGATTCTCACGGTTCTTGTCTTCCTTTTGGATCACCTTCGATCCTTTCGCGGCCCCTCTAGTAGCCAGTTCAGTAGTGGTGTGTACACGGAAAGCAAAAGCAACGGTACTCTCTTTGCTCATCCACACGTTTATCATCAACCCGTTTCGTTTTTTTTTTCTTCTCTCTAAGCGGCCATGTTTTAAATTAAACACATTAAAAAAAATTGTTTGTTGTTGATGTGCGCTCGAGGGGGAATAAAAAAAAAATATAATACTCGATTATTCTCTCAGGGGTTTTTCTCTCCTCAATTTTCCTTCCTGGTTCAGAGGAATAATCAAAGCAGAAGCTTTTAAATGGTAAATCACTTCTCATTGATTTCCTTCTGGGATTTTACAGGAGTTTATATTAATTAGAAATATTATTTTTTGAAAAAAAAAATTTTTTTTTAAGACGTTTCTTTTTCAGATGAACATTTTTTTATTCTCGGTTTTATCGGATTTAGAATCGGCTGTTGTAATTAATTGATTGCTTTCAGTGAAAATCCCTCGAGAAAACATATTCATTTTACTATACATATATATAGATCTTGACTGTTTAAATTTTCATCAGAAGAAATAATTTATGATCATTTATTATTTCCAATTCTACTAATGGATATGATAGCACTAATTTTACCTTTTGGCAGAGGATTTTATACTCTTTCATAATTAAATATTTTCGAGCAAAAAAAAATAATGTTTACTGAACAGTAAAAATTTTTAATGCTTCATAAATAGATGGTAGAATTTGAAATTAATTTAATTTCATTATATTTGATCAATGTCGAATAATATCAAAGTTATAATTTCATATTATTAATTCTTTTTACCGGATTAAAATCAAATGAAAATCCAGTTTTACTTTAAATAAATAATTAAACAGAATATTGGATTACAAATCCATATAGATAATCTGCTATTAATACAGTTTATCGTTTTCGTGGCAGTTTAAATAATCGTTAAAATTTCAGTTTTTCAAGTGATTCAATATAATTTTTTTTTTTTTTTTATGTATAGAAAAGTTGAGAATATTTTCTACTTGTCAATATCTTGATAAGCATGCGAGTTACATAAATTTTGTTAAGAACTTTTTTTGTAGCTAATTAAATTCTCTACAAAAAAGGTATCTTGTTCAAAATTTCTATTTTCAATAGTTTTAAAAATATTTAGATTTAAACGAGCAAGATAATTTTGTATATTCGTAATTTCGGCAAGTATTGTGAGTAAGTAAACGAACAAAATGTGATAAATGTTTTAATTTTGTTGCTAACGTGTTTGTGACATAATTAAATGATCTCTGCTGGTTTCCAGTCAACCATTATATCTCACACTACCTCTATGATCCAATAAAGAAGCCCGACAAGCCCCATACGATGGCCCACGTGATGACATGTGCGATGATGAAGACTCGGAGCACTATATATATAGAAGTCACATGAAATTCTATATGGATCATGTGCGTCTAGCGTTTGGCATGCCAAGCAACAACCCTCCCTTTGCTGGGATGTTGCCCGAGGCAACTTCCCGTTTCTCGTTGCAATCAGGCACAGCTGGCGTAGGCTGAAACCCCCTTGAGGGCCCCGGGCACGTCGCCATACGGAAAAGGAATGGCGGCGAGAGAGGGCTCGTGCATGTACACTCTGCTTTTTCCTCTTTCTTCATCAGGGTAACCAACACCCGATAGAGTGCAGATCTAATCCATCCCCCTCGTAAGACGATCCCCCAGGCTGTCCTCACTGGGCTTCTCCACTTTCTGCAACCACTTTCATTCAACTTTTCTTCCTTTTTTTACTTTTATGTTTTTGTCGTCCGAGTAGACCGACCCCGCGGGGTTGCAGGGCGCCAAGATCCTTTTCCCATTGATCTTTCGGCTGAGAAATTCGTCGGGTCGGCCTCGGGGGATCGATGTAGCTCGGAATTGGTCTTCAAAAGTTAGACATCGTGACGAGGGATTCACTTTTCAAGCTGACCCCCGTGTCCACATACCAATGAATTATCATCGAAAATCTTACAACAACTAAAAAAAAATCGTTATTTCAACTAACTGAAGCTGGAAAAATGTAGATTTAAAATTATTTTGCTACTTTAAATAAAAATATCTTCGAAACTACTGCAGATGAAGATTTTTATCAAGATAACTTTTTTGTAGAGAATTTAATTAGCTATAAAAAAGGTCCTTATGAAAATTTCTCCAACTCGTATCCTTATAAAGTTATTAAATAAAATATTTTTTCAAACTTTTTAAACGATACTTTTTTTTTTGGATTTTAAACACTTAATTGTTCAGTTTTTGATTAAAATACTGGCTATTTAGATGTTGGACTATTAGAGTAAATGGTTCTATGACCTATAGCATAGAATCTAAGGATTGAAATTAATCCAAATAGTTGGGCTTTGGTCAAGTAAATTTACAGTTAGAGTCAAAGGGCAAATTAATTGGTTGGCCCGAGGTCACATAAGTCAAATCTAAGCATTTAATATCGTCAAATCGATTAGTAGAAGCTTGACTGAGCTATTAAGACAAGTTCTGTGAGGTTGAAACTGCTTGGTAACACGTGGCAAAGATGATAGACCTAATGGCACTTGGTGTACGCACTTATCGCAGTTAATTGTGATGACACGCCAATGTGTCATCGCCTACGCGATGAATTTGTGGGGTCTACGCCTACATGTATATATACACCTCAAGTCGCTAGCTATCTTGATGGTAGAAGGCGATTAGTTAGGCATTTCATCTCTGTGCTACAGAGTTGAAATCTTTCCATCATTAGCATATATATAAATTAGCAACACTTTTAGCCATAGAAAACCAACTTTGATACGATTAAATGATAAAAAAATTATCATTTAACTTGCCAAATAATATTTCTCAATCGAAAAAACAATTTTAAAATCAATGGATGGCCAATTTAATTAGATTTAATGCATTTTTACTGATTAAACTCGTCATTTATTTTTTTTCAACACTATTTATCGGATATTTCGTTCACAGGCGACACTTGAACGGTAAATTATATCATTCTGCACTTGCTCGATGGCTTCTACAGCTCCCCAATCAAATTTTAATCAATCTGATTAACGAGTTAACTCAAATCTTTGATGTTTTAAGCAGTTATAATGAGGGAAAGTCTCTTGGGAAATAAATTCAGTGTTTTGATTGCGGTTTTTCGAATAAATCTGCTTGGTATTTGCTTTTAACTTAGGTGGGGTGTGTTGTTAATCTTGTCAGGGCATGCATGAAAATTAGAGTTGGGTCATGAGTTCCTTGTTTAATTGGAGAAAAAAATGGTGTTTTTTTTCCGGGTCACTTTTGTGTTTGGATAAGAGTTTCTTTTTGATTGCCTTATTGTGCAATGGGTTGTTTTTGATGTGTTTCCTTTGGAGAGTGTGATGAGGAAATAAGTTGAGATGATTTATAGCAGTTATGACACATGCTAAGACGAACTGTAGAGGATCCTTTCACCTGATTATATGAAAAGCACCACGGATTTCCCATTTATACCTTGCATATGTTCTGTGGTGGTAGCAAGGTAGGGTGCTAATGGCTCTAAACTTGAGTGTTATGCGAATATAATGGTACGTTCATTCAAGTTTATCACCATTAGCACAAACGTGAGCATGACGACGAATTCCAGCACGTAATGGCGAAGACGAAGAGAAAGATGACAGATTATTTTTCGTGTTTTTTTTTTAGTTAGACGTCGGGTGAAGAGTTAAAAATATTTTAATTATACAAAGAACCTCTGTTTAGATCTGACTAGCAAGAAAAATTTTCTTGAAAATTTTGTTGCTAGTTTACATCAAAATATCTTTGAAACTGTTGAAGATAAGAATTTTTTTTATAAAACCTTTTTTATAGAGAATTTTATTAGCTACAAAAAAGGTCTTCATCAAAATTCCTCTAACATCAATCCTTAACAAGATATTATCAAGTAAAAAAAATCCTGAATTTTTCTAAAAGTAAAAAAAACTACATAAAATAATCTGAAACAACAGAAAAATGTATTAATTCAAAAATATAAGAAAATTTTTCCTATCTAAAAAAGTTTCCGCTAAATATTATGCTTTATAAAAATTCTATAGCTTAAAATAATAAGCCAATTGAATAGCCAGAGGGTGATGTGCTCGAGATAAACGATGAGACAATGAACAAAAAAAAATTCGATAACTGGCGATGGGGGGAGAGCGAGCAAAAAGGATGATTAAAGTGGGTTGAAATGGCGGCGGGAGCGAGAGGTAGAGAACAAAAACGCAAAAATCAAGGAAGCTTCACAAACAAAGCGCGAGCAATAGTATATTGAGAAGGGGGAGAATATGGTGCTCTCGAGAGCACCATACGGACAGAATGGCATTCAATTTCGAATTCTTATTCCGTGTTCCACTTTATTCGGATCAGTAAGAGCGAGGTCAGCTTGTGGTTGGCTGTGCAGATGAATCAATGCTGCACCACACTGTCCCTATATATGTATAGGTACTCTGTTGATGGTGTGCGGTAAATGTTGACATGCCCTAAGACGTTCGTCTCATGACGCCATGAATGACGAAGTAATCAAGGCTTTTCCCCAGAAAGGTAAAATGAATATTTTATGTGAAAACACAGACGAGGATTAATGTCAAATAAAAAGTTTTTCTGTATTGGTATAAATCCAGCGGTGGTGGAATTTATTTGCTGCAGCAAGTCATGGATTTTCCAAGACATTTGTAGAAAATGCAGATAATCACGCGTGCAACCTCAGTAGAGTTTCTCAAGACAGCTTCTGCAGGATCATCATCATCATCATCATCATCATCATTTGTCTCACTGCCTTCTTGGCCTTCCATCAAGCATTCTCCGGCTCATCTCGTTGTGTTAAATGTGGCTGCATCGCGTCTACCGGCAACGCCCTCAGGCTGTTGTACTAGACAATACGGGAGCGTTGCATGGGTATGTTGCTCGACAAAATTGGAATTAGACAAAGTCAAGCATGATTGTAGATTCTTGTGTGTGCTGCAGATTGTAGCAACATTTATATTCTCTCATGTCTCGCAGCTGTAATCTCAATTTTCAGCTGACTTCTCATTAAATCGTGTGATTTTGCATACATTTGACGTTATATAGCATGCAATTTTCATGTTTAGAAGTTTGTGGATTTTGTTTGAAAAAACCTATTGAGATCACGAGTCAAAAGTAACTTGATTTCATTTTTTTACAATTTTTTTACGTACATTTTGCGCGTAAAAATTTGTCGTTAAAAAGTTGAAAATATTTTTACTTGCCAATATCTCGATAAGGATGCAAGTTTGATGAATCTTATAAAGGACCTTTTTTCTAGGCCATAAAATTCTGTACAAAAAAGGATTCTTAAGAAAAATTTATATCTTCAATAGTTTTGAAGATATTTTGATTTAAAACGTCAAGATAATTTCGTATATCCGCTCTTTTGTCCTTATAGACACGCAATATAGCAATTTTTATTGTTTTTTGTTATTATTTTATATTGAAAAACAATCGGAGTGAAAAAACAAGCTTTATAGGCATCTGTTGTAAAAAAAAAAATACACAAACAATAACCCAATCATAAAAATTTGTTTGTTTTTTTTCTTTTTTCATTTTTAAAATTCGTTTTTTAAACTCATGCAGGTACTTCCATATGTCTATACAGTTGGGCATTATTTTATAATGTCTTCAAAGGTATTAATGCACTCTCTCCTAGTCTTCCGGTTGCATTACGACAGGGTCTTCCAGTAATTGCTGTGTCGCGCGAAACTACTGCCCGAGAAAATTACTTGTCTGAGCATGTGCTCACAAGCACGTTCTAACGCAAACGACTGCTGTTTGCGGAAATCTCCAACAACTTATGAATTATGTACACACACACACGTAATACCTTCTCCCAAGCTATTGCAAAACAAAAAAAAAACACTATCCGTATATTACACAATCACTAATAAATTTATCAATTTCCAATACACCTGTCAAACAGTCGAAAAAAAAATTTTGTTCTTTCAATTAAAATTACATATTTACAAATCTATTAATTCCATTTATCAACATTGACAAATAACACGTTTTTACCTTGCTGTCAGACAGACTATTATATATTCCCTGTCGCTGTATAGATAATAGATTAATTCCACTATCCAACTGTGCAATTCTTCTTTAAATCCAATTGAATATGGAACAACTGGGATAATTGAATGTCTTCGATGAATACGAGTCTGCTCGTGCGAATATTAGAACCATGGCTCTTGCGTAATTGTGCTGACGATTGGAAACCAGAGCGTCACTTCGAGAACATCTCGTTTCCTATCACAATGGCTGAGAAAGAAAAAAGAAAATAATCTGCTTGAATATCCAACGATGCATTGGTATGGAAACAATCAACTCAGCGGATGATTTTGACTTGAAAAAAGTGACGAATTTTTTATGGTAAATGTTTGAGGATAAATTTTACATGAATAATACTTTTCAGATGGCAATAGCGGCAGAACTAAACTGTGTGTTTGCTCTGTAATCAAGAGAACTTCAGGGAAAAGAGTGTGCCAAGGGGTATTTTTTGTTACTGATCGTTTGAAAGAGGTGAATATCATACAGACATGGTTTAAACTGATGTGTATAACAGTTATCAAAGTAGTTCACAGACAATTGTCAGATATTTCTGCACAGACAGTTAGCTAAAACGTCAATTACACTCTAGGAATGATGGTAAAGTATAGAGTAGCATTAGGAGAGACCGAGGATGAGAGTGTGATGGCAGAATCCAATGAGCATCAGTGAGTTTCTGTAATTCCCTCTGTTTCTCTCTCGAGCCAATTTTGTTTTGGCCAAATAACCCGATGCCAACACACAGACACATCATGTCTGTCTGTAAGGACAATTTCCAATGTGTGCTAGAGGCGCTTGTGAATTCGAACTGAAAAGACACACATTCCTAAAGTTGAAATAACCTATAACATATATATGCCGGTAAAAAAAAAAGAGTTTCTCTAATTTCAGACTTTCTATCGACAGCAATTTTACTAAATACTACGCATAACCTTTGTCTCGAGCTATTATTGCCAGTTGGAATTGTTTTTTGAAGATGAAAACAAAGTCATTGGATATTTCTTGAGGCATAAAAAATATTCAGCCAAACACTCAATGACACAGTTTAACGTCTGTCTGCCAAACTTGAAAAAAATAAAAATTTTTTTTAATGCTAGAGAGAATCAACCGAAAAAATGCTAATTTTGAAAATAGTTTCGGTTAAAAAAAAATTTATAACATTTGAAATTTTGTTGAATTTTATTTTTCTTATACGTGTAAAAAATGATGTTGATTGACTTTTGAATCTTACTTTAGGATGAGTCAACTTGGTCAATTGACGTGACCTAAAATGTGAAAGTTAGTCGATTTTTTTACAACTTTGATGGCTGCATATTCGAATTTTCGAGCAATCTTTCTCGTGTCATTCATCTCGCGTATGGGGGAAAAATTTCGAAATGGCTGCAGCGTCCATGACAGAGCAATTACGCAGTGACTGCCTGACGTGTGCGGTGCTGGTTCAATGTGGAGTGACTTGGACTAGTGCATGAGCACACTACTGGGGGAACATTCCGGAGAATTGTTGCCTCGGGGCTCTGTGTCACTGATGTCGACTCGAGGTGCAAAGAGACTTTCCATCACAGTGTGTGTAAGGATATACATATGTGCATGTAAATACTGGGCCAGATGTCACATTGAAGCCTCTGGTACGGGCGAATAGCTACGTTGGCGTGGCGTTTTAATTACAGATGGAAACGACGATCTAGACGCGTGTATATTCATTCCGGATATGTTCACCATTATTCTTCCTAGACACCCATCTGTATATGGATAGTTTGCGCCCGGCTATTGATGGCAATTTTATTTTTCACCTTCTCTATATGTTTATGCACTTTTTCTATGGATCATGGTATATTGTGGGCTAATGTCTCTCAGGGGACAAATTCACGTTGTCACGTGCATTCAATTAAATTTATTTCTTCCTTTACCCAACTATAAAAACGAAAATTTATGATGAAAAAAAAATTTTTTACACCTTTTTAAATATAAATAATGGTTTGAAAAAATTAATTTTGAGACATAAAATCAAAATTAAGCTAGATATCTAATTTTTTGAGTCAAAAAATCTTCAAAAAAGAAAAAAAAAACATTTTTTCAAGTAAAAAAAAAAATTTTTACGGTGAGATTATTTTTATAAACTATTTTTTTTTTGCCTTTTAAAATATAATTAACTTGTTTTAAGAATTTATTTTGTAACATGGAATCAAAATCAAGTAGTATTTACATTTTTTTTTGTACGAAAAAATTCAAAAAGAAGAAGAAAAAAAATTTCCTAAAGTAAAAAACATTTATTATAATAGATTTATTGTTCATATAATTTTTTTTTAACTTTCAAAATATGATTGATTTGTTGTAGAAATTAATTAATTTTATGACATTGAATCAATCACACTGTATATATTTTCCATTAGAATATACGACAAAAAAGAATTTTAAGTAAAAAAAAGAGTTAATTGTTGATATAATTTTTTTTGTAGCTTTTTTTTTTTTTTTAAATATGATTGACTTGTTGGCCGTCAATTTGAATGCGTGAGATGGAAGTTAAAATTGAATATAAAAGGGTAGCAAAGACCTAACGTTATAAATTGAAGAATAAAATTTAAAAATCATGTGAATTAGTCACAAAGAAATTTTTTTTCAAAGTCGCTGTCATTATAATTATTATTATTTTTTTTTTCAAAGTATCTAGAGGCTTTGATATGAATATACATACCTACTTCTGTCAATGGATGATACACCATCCAAACATACATCATATACATAAACATACTTTGAACAGCAGTGAGAAATTTCACTCGTCACACGTCTGCCGCTGCTACATCCAACGAATGGATTCTTAATGAACGATGACGTTAGAATATTTTATTTTCTCCCTACACAAACTGCCTGCAGGGCAAAGAACTCACATTTACCTTAGTCATCTAGCGTTTTTATCCCTCCTCTCTCCACTTGACCCGTAAAAAAAAAACTTCCAGGAATTTTCTCGTTTGCGCGGTATTCTAAAATGTTCTTTTAATATAAAAACAAATTCTTCCAATTTATTACGATAAAAAAAATACTTAAAAATATATTTTAGAACAAGAGTGTATTGATAAATCTACCTCTCTCAATCATCCAATGGGTTCAAGGTTGAAGAGTCTACTGGATATATAAACCAAAGGCGCGCGCGTTTCACTGTCATGACTCATGATTCCTGCGGACGCGTTGCGTGGAATATCAACAATAGAAAATGTGTGGGTTAGTTGGTACCAAATAAGAGGAGGAGGGTATGAAGAATATCACAAGAGATTCTAATTACAAGATCTGATATATACTAAAAAAAAAAAAAAATAACCCCGCCTTAATTTTTCAACTTTACTCCATCATTATCTTGGTTATAGTTTAGAAAAATAATCCTGCATAGCAGTGCTGTCTAATATTTTTAAATTGTGTCTACAACTCTCGAACTTGAAAAAAAAAAAAAAACCAATTATATGTTAACTTTACGCTGGGTATAATTTTTTTTAATCGTGTAACAACAATATCTTAGAAAAAGTGGTTATTTATTATATAAATTGATATTTTGACTCGAATTTTTAACTCAACTTAAAAAAAAAAACCAACTATATTTCATTTTTATGTTAAATATAATTTTTTTTACAAACAATAAAAATAGAAAAATTATTATTTTGACTCTATTTTGACCTATAACTTTGATATAAACTAATTGTATTTTATTTTTCTATTAATTATAATTTTTTTAACATGAAATAAAAATAGACAAAGTTATAAAAAGTAGTTATTTATAATGAAAATTGACATTTAATAGTATAAAATGAATTTCAAACAATATAACATCTGTTAAAAACGTGAAATTATGTGGCAGAGTGGACCTATTATGTATACGAATACGAAATAGAGCTCTCGAGACAAAGTGGCTCTTATCGTTGGCTCATCTGGAAAGCCACTCTAAGTTGCAGAAGCACGCGATGCCTGTGCAGGCCAACTATGAGCTACATTCTGTCGTGATTACGCTTACTATTGTCGTTGCTTTCCCTGGCAGATATCGCCAGAGTACAAGTCAATTGCTTCCTCTCTAGAGTGCAAAACTCGCGCAAACCACTCACTTACACATTTAACCGCTATAAAACACACACCTAATAGATATAACTCTGACATTGATGGGTTTTGTCAGACTCTTGATAAGCTGACAAACACAATACGCAAGCTACAACAACATACCTATACAGATAGACCATCTACATCACCTACTGAGAATTTAATTAGATATCGTGAGCATTGGACATTTTGTTGTCGAACAATAGTCGCAATATTATACTCAGGTGTCTAATTATGACGTTGAAAATTATAGCCACAGTGTAGGACGACATTAAGCTACAGTCAACACCATATAATTAAACCAAAGAACTTTCCTTTGATCATGTGGGCGGTTACGTCCAATTAGTATCTGAAATTTCAAGCACCAAAAACTAAACTTACATTATTTAAACTTTGAAAAATTTTTTTCCTCAATTTTACAAATATAATTAATACGGTATAACCAGTACTAATAAATTATAACAATGATTTTATCGTACAAATTTCTTAGTCGTTTTTTTACTACCATCAGGCAGTAGAGAGAATAATGGCGAGGGAAATTGTGTGTTTACATGGCGTTCAATACCTGCTAGTTAATGAGTTCAACCAAAACCTGACGACCGTTTGTTAGTACAGCGCACTTAATTTAAACTTAATGAGTCAGTCAAGTGGACGAATGATTTTCTAGTTGGTTGAACGAGCTAATTAAGCGAGAGTGGACATCATCTATAGTAAAATGTGATGTTGCAGTTATTCATGATGTTAATAATGAATTTAGGGAAAAGAAGTTGTTTACATGTTTGTATGTATATAAGCAACATGACAATGCCTACATGTGCATGAAAGCAATTGAGTTTGATGATTAGCCAGGATCGCGTGTCAACACTTGCCTGACAGCCAAATAACTCCTCGTGCCTCAATCACACAATCTATTCATGCTTCATCACTTCATCGATCATCTTACCAACAATCATGCTGCAGGATTAGGTTAGAGGGTTCTTTTCAAGCAATTCAGACCCATCATAACCCTTTTCCGAGGTCTAAGGGATTTAGGATTCCGGGGGTAAACGTCGGCAGTAGCTCATTGTAGCGCAGGTAGAAACGTAGAGTACAATGAATTGGATTTAGATATTCATTTTTGGGAAATTTTGTGTTACCCTGCTAATAAAAGGGGTGATGCTTTCATGACGATTGTCGTTTCTTGTAGGAAGTGAAATAAAGTCTGCAACGAACCAAAGCATGCAATCAGTGTTAATGAAATTCTGCGAGGACTCTGTGCTCATCAAGAATAATAATCACGAGACAGAGAGAGGAGAGGCTACTAACCAATGAAGGGATTTTAAATGCAAGCCAAGTTTGTGCTGAGTCGCTTCTTTTTCTTCCTGTTCTTGCTCTCATCTTCATACTCCTCTGCCCTTTCAAGTCATCAACCGACGAGCAAGCTAGAAACTACAATGTACTGACAGCACTTCTTTGCCAGCCGACTGGTTTACTACTTTAGGAAACTCATGCCAGTATGGCTCCTAGGCAACCTAATTGCACCAAAGAAACACACGGGAAAAAAAAGTCGACGATGAAGCATAAAAAAAAGAAGAAGAGAGAAATGAAAAAAAGATGAGGAGTTTAAGGAAAAAGAGAGAAGTGATGTTGAAAAGTTTCTGCAGTAGACACACTTGTGTGCGTTACTTTAGAATTCCGATTGCGTTCGGGTCAGAAGATTCCCGCAGGGCTGTTTGAATCTCGGAATTGGACCAAACTACTCGATGGAACATTGAACACGTTCGAAGAAAGAATAGTGATCATGGTAAAGACACACTTGCCAGAGGTTTTGTTCTTACGTACAGTTTTCGACAGTTGTTTCAGTGCTTAGATAACCATTTTGTGAGTGAGAAACTTGAAACAAATAGAAAATTTATTAAGATTCGGATATAAGTTTGTGGATTTTTTTGTTTCAGGTAGGAAAATGAAGATTGATTTATTTGGTGGAATTTATAGATGGTGGTTTGTTAGTAAAGTATAATTTAGTGTGGATATTATTTCTATGAAATTTGCTTGGGAATTAGTGGTGTTTATTCGGAAAAGTTGAGAGTTTCAAGTGAATCTATGTATATGTAGGTAGGTTTCGCGCACTCTTTGACGAATAATGATTTCCAACCGAGTAAATTTGATATCCATCAAACTCTGGCATAAGTTTAGATTCGGAATATGTGTCTAGGATGTTGGAGAATACATGCAGCCTAGCTATACGTTGAGCTAGGAAGAGTTAATGTGTTTAAATGCAATTGGAGAAAGTTTTGATGAATATGCAATTATAATATACTTCAAACGCAGTCTTCAATGACTTGACGTATTTTTAGAGGATATTAGAGATGAAAAAATGATTTTGATTAAGAAAATTTTTTTGCTTTAATTGGTGTGTTAAAAAATTTCAAATAAAAATATTATCAAATCCACTGAAAATAGAAATTGAAATATAAAACAAAAAAAAAAAATTAAATACGAACCAATCATCGAAAAAAATTCTCATTAAAAAAAAAAATTTCTGATCAATAATGGAGGAAATTCTGAATGTGATGCTACGCTAGAATAAGCAAACGAGGGAAACAAAGTCCGGGACATTGAGGAAAGCGATGCAAAATGAATATACATACACATTGCGATTGGTTGGAGGATTTGTCGGTTCTTTCTCACTTGATACAGTAACTGTGCCAAACTAAAACAAGCAAAATATAGCAAACTGAATCACGATACTGCCCGAAAAGTTGAAAGTACACACTCCAGGAGTGCTGGGTGATTTTATTACTCGGTAAATTCCCTGTGGGTCACATAAAAGCTACAGAGAAATGGAGGATAGTGCATATATGACACTTCATTTAATGGATTTTTTTATACACGCTTCTTTTTTAAACATTAGTAGCCATAAAATCTCTCTGGAACAAGCCAATTAAGTGATCACATCCTCAGTAACTGCTTGGAAGAGAGCTATAATCCCTTTTTTAACGGGGTCATGAGGAAATATCAAATGGATTTCAAACTAGATCTTGCAGTAGTTTCATCCTAAATTGTTAATCAAAACTATATACATTTAATCCTACTGATTCCAACGAAATAGACCTTAGGTGCTATTTTTATAGCTGATGACTATGATTTAAAAGCGACTCAATATTATTTTCTAACGATTTTATTACATACATATCACGAGTCAAAGTCAAAGCAAAGTTGAGAACATTTTACTTGCCAATATCTCGATAAGGATGCGAATTTGATTAATTTTATAAAAAACCATTTTTGTAGCTAATAAAATTCTCTACAAAATAAGTCTCTTGAGAAAAATTTTTATCTTCAATAGATTTGAAGATATTTCGATTTGAAAAAGCAAATATTAAGTAATTTCCGAATTTTCATTACAATAAATTTTTTATAAAGCCATAATTAAATTGTAAATTAAATTTTCAATTCATAAAAAAACATTAAAAATCATTATGAAACCATCTAACAGACTGAATATCTAAAGGGCCTTTGAATAAAAATGGTGACAACAGTTGGTGATAATAAAACTGTTGAAATGCACTGAATAAATAATGAACAATTGAATAAAGCCATGAAAACATATCACGTATATACTTAACAGCTATAATACAATTAAAAATCTACTGGACACACCGCTTCTATATGTGTATACACAAGCACTCTCAGACCTTTTGATGTAGTAAATACAAAAAAAAAATGTTCCATCCCTTTGACCAACCAACTGCCTGTTATATGCCAACAACAATCAGGTTTATGTTGCCCACAAAATTGCCTGACCATCAAAAAGTGTTGATTGCAATTTTACATCAAGCCAGCTTCAATGCAATGAATCAATTGATTCAACTGATCCCCCCATCTTTCCCAACGAAAAAAAATTGTAAATTTAAAGCAACAAAACTAAATTATTTAAACTAGTAAAAGAGGATTGAATTTACTGAATGAATATGTGTGTAGCTCAAATAATCCCATTACATCGCAAAATTAACAAACTTATTTATAAGCCCTGGAATAATTGAATTGTCCAAAGCAAAGAGTTAGAAATAAATAAACAAAAAAAACCCAGAGATCCATTTAAAAATTTGGGAACAGCAAATTGCTTTCAGTGTACACATCCGAGTGTGCACGCCATATATTGAATGAGTTGAAATTTAAAATGTTAATTAAGCTTTGTACGACGCAGAGGGTGATTTAAGCCTTGAGTCACAGTGTGGCAGAGTGACAATGGTGCTATCCTAGACATATATGGGCCGTTGAGCATACAAAGTCTTGAGACATGATGCATAACCCATCACACAGACTTGGCCGTTGTTAATTCAATAGAGAATGTTGTTTGGAATAACATGAGCGCGAGTATATGGCGTGAGATGTGGTTTGTCTTGATTTGGCAGCAAACTAGGTTAGCTCAGGTGGCCTCCCTGTGTGTTGAAGTGCCTTCAGTAGCACCAAAGTTTCCTTATAGACTAAACCTTCATGCTTACTTGTTGCATTGCACACTGAAAGTCAATAAAGTTTTAAGTATTTCATGAAAAGCCGAGGAGGAAAACAGGGGCCCAAGAACAAACTGCAGGCTCGCACGTGCATCCACGTTGCGGAGCATTCGCATCATACAAATGGAACTATTAGAAGATTCTAAAGGAATACTTTTACCACAATCTAGATGTTAAGGGGTAATATCCAGTTAAAGCTGCAAAAAGCTGTTTCTTATGTAAATTTTTTCTACTCCAGCCTATGTTCATTCTACTTTCCAAAATAAAAAAATTGATATTTTGAAAATTCCAACTGGTTATAATTGCTCTCAAGTGGATTACAGGAGGCTAGATTGTATTGCCTGATTTTACCTTCAAAGAGTCACGTCTTCGTTAAAGACATTTTCCACCGTAATTGGCTACTAAGCATCTGACACAAAGACGTAAATCTGATATAGAGGAAGATGAGCTTGCTATTGGAATTTCCTTGGTTGTCATGACATTTCCCCACACTTTGTTATACTCGGCTGAATATGGCGGCATTAAATATCTGCATCACAAGGTATTACGGTATCCTCTGCATGCCTGTCTGACATCTTTGAGCAGGGGTTAACGAGCAGAGTGATGTATTTATGTCGGAAAGTGCGATAATTGTACGGATAATAAGGCGAGTGGTGGAAAGTGCAAAAATGTATTTTAAAAAATGTTACGTGAATTATTACGCTGGTTGGTGTTTGGAGTGTAAGGGTTTCACGACCCTTTTTTATTGATGTCACCCTCGCGCATGCCGTTCTGTACCCTCAAGACTTTAATTTCCAACTTGAATTTTCAGACGCGTTTGCTCCAGGGATTCGCACGTCGAGTGATTGGACTGTGGGGACGGGCGTTTTGTTAGGGGGATGTTGGATTAAAAAAACGTGTTGAACCGTCATATATAGACCTTGCAATGCTACACCCTTCGTGGTTGGTCGTGATTTAGAGTCTAGTTTGCACGGTTTAGCAAACATCATGGTCCAGATTCGTTAGTTCGAACATCTGTGACTCTGGTTTTTTGACAGTTCAACCAAGCTTAAAATCTCTTGATAAAGATTGTTCCATGCAAAAATCTCTTGGGCATAAAAATTCTGTAGAAACACACACACACACAAAAGTTGAGGAGATAGACTTGTTCACCCACTTCCAAAGGTTTGTTGGAAAGTTTTTCGCTTGGCTGGATAAAAAATCTCGGTTTTCTTTGCTTTATGACTATCTTTACGCATCCAGATAAGAGAAAACGGCTCGTCCTTATGCCACAGAGTGTACTGTGTAAGTCCCAGAATTACGCTGGAACCTAGAGAAAAGTGTGTGTTGTATGAAAAAAAAAAAAAAATGTTGGATTCCTCAAGGGGATCCTTTGTGGAGTTAGATTCCACGAAAAAGGCTTCCATTTCTTTTTCTAAATTTTTTTTTTCTTTATCTAAGAGTCTTCATCTTCTCAGAGGCTGCGGCTGCTGCTGTGACTATGCTCCGATAACGAATAAGCTTTCACTCGCGTCCCAGCAAATTTCTTTTTATCCCACTCTATTTTCGCTTCAACGAATCCGTCCATCTTGTCTCTCTCATGCTACAATTAATTGAGAGACAGTTGCTTCCAATTTTCCCCAAGCTATTGCACCGTATTGTCTTATAATTTCACATATATCACGGGTCAATAAAGAGGAATATGATGCTACTAGAGTGAGGAGAGCCTTTTAAAAGGAAACCAACGAAAGCTGTCGACTATTAGATCTATCTTTGAATTCTTCTTTAATCGAGAATACTTCGAGTTTTCTTTGACACGAATGACGCCACTTAGGACAAATAAAGAAGATAGCAAATATGTCTCTCGGGTACATCTAATTTTTTTTCTTTTTTTCCAGACCTACTGATACCGTATACATGACGGCTCGCTATAAAGAACAGATAAGAACGTCTTCTGGGAGAGAGTGTCTCGAATCTTTTCGACCTTTAATAATAACTCCAAGGTTGAGAAATTTATTTTTTACCCATTGATCGTTGTCTAAACTTCTTCCAAGTCTTCGACTGAAAATATTTTTTACAACCCCAGTATCATCCCATATGATTCCAGGTACTAACATGGACTGATTTACCTGTGAAATTTGGGACAGCACCGTGTCGTCCACTTTTCGATGCTTTGAGACTCCTATCAACCCTCGTGAATGGGTGGCAATCCCAAATCGGATGTCGTCGCGCCCGGGTGATGATCACCATTTGACAAACTGAAGCAACGATACGATAAGCGATAGATAAACAAAATTGTACCATCACCCCAAAAACGTCCCTTCATAAAACCTCATGCAATCCGCACACCCCATATTGTGTCTGGGCTCCCTTTCCGCTTCGCACCCTCTTGACTATCATTCAAAGTCGCGGAAATGGATCAGCAAGTCGGAGGGGAGAAAAAAATAATAATGACACCTTTGGCTATGGCTGCCCGTCAGAGTAGTTTTGTTCTTTTTATTTTGAACGATCTGCCGAGTTTAAAGATGCTTGTGCTATCACTAAAAAAAACCTCTCTGAACATCCAGCAAATGGAACAAGCGATCTATTCCCAAGAGTTACTTCCTAACGGATCGAGACAATTCCCCAAACATTTCCGAGATGTTTAAGACACTGTTTGTAGCTATTATTTCTTTCTTTACCCTCATATTCGTTTCAACCACTTATATTTCTTTCTCAAGACAATTCCCTCTTTATTTCTTGTGATCGGTTTCATATTCCTCATTCAGGCAATTCCGTTGTCTCTTTATGAAAGACAAAATTGTCAATGTCTCTGGTGAAATCTAAGCTATATCAGCTCTATAGTGACCAGTTTCGAGCTATAGCTTTCGAGTTACTCATCGTGTCCGTCCAAATCGATACTACGTAGTACCAGAGTGCTTCTAGTTCGGATATTAACTCACAGCACGACTTTGGACCAGAGAACAGGTTGAGTCAGGGAAAAAGTCTGGAATAAATGCACTTGGGGGGTGTAAGAGTTGCAATCGATAATCTCTGCGCTGACTCCTCGTTTCTTTTACACACGAAATCCACCAGTAGAAGTAGTTAACTTCCTGATGAGAATGCATTTCTTTTTTTGTTTTCGAGCTATTACTTATTTTTGAGGACAAATGCTATTCATTGCGTTAGTTTGACTGGTTTTAAAAGTTGTACTGGAGGGAGTTTTATAAATAAAGATGGTCAATAGGCCGGATTAATACGCACTGAATCAGAGGAGGGTCCAACAGACTAATTGGGTCCTTCAACTGCTCAAGAGTTCATCGCTTTTACTCGTTAGCAGAATCGGCGTAAATTACGATCCACGACAGAATCTAAGAGTTAGGTTGTGTATTTTGTATATGTATTTACTCTTGTTTTTCAAGGCTCTTAAAGTTCTTTGGGACGACGAAGGCATGGAGATAAGAGTACTTTTCTTAACGAAGTCTCTCTTACTTTATCCGTCCACTTTCGCATGTTATTGAATGAAAATTAAAAAGATTCAAAGGGGTACATATCAAGTTGGAAGGCCGAAAATAAACGATTTCTTTGTGAATTTTTTTATTTTGAAAATTCCAACTACTTATAACCCCTTGATCAAAAAAACAACATGAAAACTTTGTTTCCACATTTTTATTCCCCGTCATGTACTTGATTTTTCTATCCCCTTTGTGATGCGCGGCTTTCTAAGACAAGAATATTCCTTGAAATATATATCAAAAGTCTGGACAATATTCCTTAGCATTGTGTATAGTTCTCTCCAGGGAAAAACTTTGTATGTCATTCTTCTCAGGATTTCCATTTTGGACGTGAGAAATTTTCTTTAAGAATAAACTTGGTATAAGCTCTCAGCAGTAGTATCATTGACTGTCAGAGCCGTCTATATCTATACACAACGTATACATGTTTCTCACTCTCAGTTATCGATAAAAAAAACCTGATAAAAATCTTGTAACAACACTTTTCCATTTTGCATCAGATCGAACAAATGTTTCTACATGACAAATTGGATTTAAATGATGAGGTATATCACTTCTAGATGTCTGCTCTTGCATCGAAAAACTCTAAAAGCCCCTCTGTCGCCCAGCAAGCAAAGAGGATTGCTTGTATACTTTGTACGGGCTTTGGCCTCTCTATTTTTCCTCCCTTCTCGTCTTTATGATCACGGCCAAATCCCTGCACTTTAACAGCAATACTCCAGCATAACTCTATTTTCCCATGAAAATAAAGAATTTCTCTCTGCCATCGATTCACCTCAAATTGCCAATAAAGTCCAGGTTCTCAGGTGAGTCACTTGGATGCTCGCGAGGTCTATTCATTCCGGTCACGCCGCCAGGAGCGTGCACGTTATGGTTCTCAAGCCTTTGGACAGCGGATGCAAATGTTTGCTTTTTTCCCTCCCCCGACATTTACCGGCATTCTAGAAGACTTTGAGCAACAATCGCAATCGCTTGTCTGCTGGACAGTGTGCGATGAATCGACCAAATGGAATCCTGCGTTTATCTTTCACTTTCGCGCGCGCTTTATATCCTCTACCCAAGTCCCTACAATCGAGTATTATTGCCGCGAGGCGTGGAGAAGTCATCAGTGAAGAAAGAGAAAGGATTGAGAGTGGGAAAATAAACGTGGCACCTCTACTGCTTCTTTGTGGCTCATCTTGCCGATCTTCCCATCAGCTATACACGTTCTACTTCTTCGTTCCTCGTGCCGCGGTCTTCTATCTATCATCTTTTACCTCTCCAGTTGATCGTTTCCTTTGTTATTGCCGGCAGAAGTATTTTCTTCAACTCAACGCTTTTTTCCGGGTTCAGAGAGAGAGAGAGGAGAGAGAGAGAGAGAGAGAGAGAGAGAGAGAGAGAGAGATGTTTTGTCATTTTCTGAATCAGTATCAAGGTTTAAATTTTATTTAGAGGCCTAATTTTATTGGTAAGGTCGTTTAAATAATTTTTTTTTTCATGGTTAGCAGTGTGTTCTTTGATGTTTTTGATCAGGAAAAAAATTCATTTGCCAGATTTATTCAGGTAAAAGCATTGCATAGTGCAATTATTTTAATTTGGATGGCATTGCTGGTAGTGTTGGTATCTCCAGTCTTTATGAATTGTGGAGTGTTTCGAGAGTGTTGTTGTGTGTTATAAAAGCAGAGAAAAAAATAAAGCACAAACGCAAAGCCTTTCTTTTTGCCTCCGTTGTAATTCTCATTTCATCTCCCTTTGCTACACTTTGAAGTCTACATTTTTTTCTTTTTTTTTTTTTATATTTTGTTTTATTAGAGAATATAGAGACTGGCTATATCTGTGTCAAAGGGCTCTTGACCGATCAGTAGAGAGAAATGTAGATAAAAAACTCTTGTATTTTCGTAAGCAAGTAAAAAGTAGTTTTATTTAGAAGAGGAATTTTTTATGAATGATTCTAATTGATTGTTAATTAAAGGTTGTTAAGTACTGTAATTTTCAATAAATCACTCGTCTTTTTTATTGATTATTGTCCGTCAGGTTGGTTGGATTTATTTAAATTGACTATTGGTATCTGACGGACATTGGAAATTGACATTATTACTGATGGAGGAGAAAATTACCTCATTCCACCTCATGTCTGTCGATCAAATAATCTAGATAGACATTCAGAATATATTCTCAGAGATATAAATTTTCTCGTGTGAAAAACAAATTGAAAATTCAAGCCATACGATTTAAAAAGTAAGTCAATATTATTTTTGACAATGTTTTTTACATGTATATCACGTGTAAAAACTGGAAAAGCGTGTCGCCGAAATGTTGAAAACATTTCACTTGCTAATATCTCGATAAGCGAGCTAGTAAGATAAATTTTGTTAAAGACCTTTTTTGTAGCTATTAAAATTCTCTAGAAAAAAGGTATCTTGATAAAATTTTCCATCTTTAATAGTTTTCAAGATATTTCTAGATTTAAAACAGCAAAATTTTTTCTATTTTTTCAAACTATCGTCATTTATAGTATTCTCAGCTGCAGTTCTATAAATTTTTTATTTTTTTTCGCATTCTACACTGGTCAAGAATATTTTACAGGATGCTTTACAGTTGTCAATACAAGGTTTGTACCCGTTCATTATTCATCCAGCATTCCTGCAAGCCTTTGAGCATATTCCACATTCTCTTTGTCTTGCAGGCGCAATCCAGTAGCTGAGATCTAACAGAATCTTGTTCTAGCGCCATGAGACACAGCTGCCTGTCAATTCCATTACATTTTACCCCTGTCTGCTAAGCAGGTCAAGCCCTGATCAAGCTTCAAATCCATACATGCATAACACAACACTATAACCTTGGTCAGAATATCCTAGATACTCAATTGACAATGACTTTACTATGGTTTCCAACTAATCTTGTATTCAGTGGCACTCTCGCTGGCTAGATTTTAACACTAATACCATTTCTCTATCAAGGCAAATTATCAAGATATTTCGCAACAAGGTCATTTTGTGGATTTTATAAAAAATACATGAAAAAAACTCTGGTTTCACCTGCGAAACTTTTATTTCTGCTTGGCTAGTGGCTTTCTCGGTCGAAATTTATGTTGTCAATTTGTGGTAAATGCTTGCAACATGATCTAACGTTACGTCAACGTTGGATTAAACTGTTTGCGTGTTTAACTACCTGAATTTGTGTGTTGTCTGTGGGTTTTGGGCGCGCAAATCATCCTTCATAAATGTGAATGTCTTTGTTTTGGCAGCAGGAGACACGTCTTGCAGTGTTATTTGACATTAAGTTTATGCTGATTAGAATGGACATTCCTTGAACAGTCAGTCAGATATATCTCACGGCTTGGTGGCTTCTACTCGGCTGGATTTCTCGCTCGCGCTCCCCGGGAACTTGGTCATTCGCTAGAGTGCGGTTTGCCGGGCGTGTCGACAAAGGAGGTCAACCTTCGATCGGGTTGCGGGGTCGTTACGAGCAATTATGTACGACATCGCAACATGTTTGCGGGACGACAACGCCCGCGCTCTCAGCGTTCCTTTAGGCAATCCACGAATCTATTCGTGCTCGTCTCATATAATAGCCAGGAGGATCCGCCCGCGTGCATATTTCGTACGATATTCATGACCTCGCCAATTATTTTTAGCATATATATATTTCAGTTATTTCGCATAAAATTTAAATTTATCAGTGAATTTATTTATAGTTTTTTAAATATAGAAATTAATAATCAACACTTTTAATATAAATAATTGTAATAGTGCGCGTCACAAACTGAAAATTTCATGGGGATTTTTTTTTAATTTTCAGACTTTTTTTCTCTCTCAGAGATGAAGACATTTCTCTAGCACCATCACTCACATTTTTATAAATTTCTACAGAAGTAGAACGACACGAGCCAGACACCGTAGAGCATCCTGCACGATTGTATGCCTCACGAAAGGTCGATAAGCATTTATGGGGAGTATTGGAGTGAACATTGCCATACTCTCTTTGTATGAGAATATCGTGCACCACGTTGAAAAAAAATTTTTTTTGAGAGATGAAGACACAAGAGAACTGGAGTACATTGACCGATTCACAAGTTTTCTTATTCACGACCTAAAACTTTTTTTTATTTCATCAAATTCACAACATTACAGCCCACCAAAAAAAATTATGAAAAAAAAACCTTCAGTTTATATTAGAAAAAAAATCAATTTCAATTTTGATTTTATTTAACATTTTTCATCATGAATTCTTGGATATATATGTAATCCAGTTATTCATATTCATTCATCATAAAAAGCTTCGGATAATCCTTAAATAACGAAAAGGGGATTTGCAATGTAGAAAATTGAAATTTTTCCCAAGATATATATTTTTTTTTTATTATTATTCTGTGTGACATATATGTTGGATAAGTGAGTAGGTATTGAGGACATTTGATATTGAAGCGAATTTAGAGATCGCAGAGAGCAGTAATACAAATGATGGCGGATATGGTTGTACATGAGAGCAGAGAAGAGGAAATAAAGCAACTCAAAGTTGTTTTTATATTTTTTATCTATCTGCTATGACTTTTCTCCGGTTCTAGACGACTTTTCCTGGTTATATGTCAGATGAAATATTTCGTATAGGATCAGTTGGGCGATACCTTTCAGTATTCTCCGGACCCTGCACACTCTCCAACTCTTCCACGTGAATTCACGTTGAATGTAAAATATTACTGTGTATAAGAGTACGAGTTTCATCTCTAAATTCCAAGGGAAAATTCAGTTTACTTATGCACAACTCACAATCTAACATGTAAACAAAAATTTTTCATCTTCTCGCAAATTAAACAGAGAAGAAATATTCATGGTTTTTAATATGAGAAAATGGATGATGAAAATTATTTTAATATTACTAACTCTTGGGAATGGAAAAAAAAAAAAAATTATTTTTTTTTTCCCACAATTTTAATTAACTCTCCTAAAAAAAGTGATATAACCGTTTTTTCGTCAGCCAGTAGTTTTAAATCATTTCTACCTGCAAATTTCCACTTCATCCCTTATAATTCCACCCTAAAATCATTTTTATAATCTTAAAAACTTGAAAAAAAATTTTACTATAATAAATTTGGAAAAAAAAATTTTCATCCTAAATAACTGTATAAATAAATTTAAAATTTATTTTAAAATTAAAAAATGAAAAATATCCAATTTTTAATTTATTTTATAATTAAAAAAAAATGAAATAATTCAATTATTTAAGATTATTTCAATAGATTTTTTTGTGTGTTTTGGAATTATAATAAAATTATTCAGCTAAAAAAAGCATTTAGTGCTACAGACAGCGTAGTTTATACAGAAACACACCTAAATCGTTGATTTATATTAAATGAAGTGAATTGAATACCGCAGAAGCCAACGATTTCACGTTCCATTGATTCCGGTTAAATGAAAAGCATTGGAAACCAAAATTGTGCACAAACATTGAGCCCTTGTGCGGATGTTCGTTAAGCCTTTTGCGGTGAAAAGGGTGTTTTACCCCCTATTTTAGGTCTCAATGTTTCTGATGATGATAGTACACAAATCCCACCAGGCAAAAGTGGCGAGAAATACCCTTGATTCTCTGCAAGCTATCACGCCAGCTCTCTCCTCTGTGAAACCAATATATCTATATGCCTACACATCGATTACGAATGAGCGTTATTTTGGATCAAACGAGAGTTCCAGATATATAAACGTTATATATATGTGCAGTGTACAGGCCTCTCTGCCTCGTATAAATGGGGAATCATATATCAAGTGGACAAAAAGTGAAAGCTTATAAAAAAAAAAAAAAGATTGGAAATTGTTCACTGAACTGTGATCCTTTCATCAGGCTCCTTTCTACGCGGGAGACTTTACTACTTTTTTTTTCCGCCTATTTCAAGTCCTCATACCATATATATACCCCCTTCTCGCATTTATCTACTTCTCTTTCTTCAAGTGCCAGGTGCTATCGAGTCTCGCGTATCGATATCACAAGGATTCTTTATATAAGTTGACGGACAAAGGAAATTTAAGAGTTAATTAGAATAGAATCCTTAAGCCAGGATCAAAGGCCTCTAGGATATTGTTGGAGTTGTCGAAAATATTTCTTCTTCAACTAATCTTTAATTAATTAAATATTAGTTAAATTATTTAATTTTTTTTTCTTATTTTCATAAAAAGAAGAAATGAAAAAAAATGCACATTTGTGAGAAATAGAATTTTTTTAACTTGAGAAAATAAATTTCATCTTGTAATATCAAGTGCCATCCAACTAATTATCATGATAATTGACGATTTTATGGAAGAAGAAATAAAAAAATTAATTTTCTGATGAAAAAAAACGAAAAAAGATTTTTTCTGATCTAAAAAAAAAAATTTTTTTCAACTGAAATATATAAATCTAGAGTCTCTTACATAAATCTTTAAGCTGATGATTAGTTCTTATTTCACTGAACAATATAAAATCGCGCAATCTGTCTTGTTGATTTACGTTCCCAATGGGCGAGTATAGAGAAAGACATCACGTGTGTACATGCAGAGAAAACGCGTCTGTGAGAGTGTACGAGTGTATCTATAGACTCATTGAATTTTTATGGTAGGCTATAGGGGTTACTCGTTAGGCGCAGTATAGCACGGGCCATATATCTATTGATTTGGCGTAGAGGCAGGTGGTGTAGAGCGACTTGAGATGCTTTTATGATTATTTAACGAAGCTCCACGAAGTTTTAGTTGGGCCTGCATGTCAGTCTCGCTCCTTTGGCGTGCGGCAACCGGAGGCATCTCTCCTTCACCCTACTCTTCTGTCGCTCAGCTGACGCAAGAATGTCGTAATCAAGATTCTCCGTGGTATGGCCAACTTGCTGCCGAGTCTTCTATATACTCTCGACTTGGCGGCCATACGCCCCGTGACCACAACGCGGAAATATATCCGTTTGCATGAGAAAAAAACATTTTTTTTTCCTCTCCCACAATTTTTTTTCTATGAAATTTATATATTTATCAACAAAATCCAACGAAATTACTAGTATTATTCGTTAAAAAAATTAAAAAATAAAAAATAATCGTGTTTAAATGTATAAAATTCTATCAAAAGTCAGTTGAGAAGATTTTCCATCACAAAATTCATCAGCAAGGATGACATTATCGTTGATATAATTGTTCAGGTCCCTCGGGCTTATCTGACACTTTTGTGATAACAGCCACGAGAACTGATAAATTTTGTCGAAAGGTGACAGCTAGTCGTCGTCAGTTAGGGGAGTAGACATGGCTGACGTCAGTTGGAGTGATAAAAAAATATATATTTTTTTAATTTAAGGGAAATTAAAATGTTTTAAATTGTTTAAAATACTGAAAATAATAATTGTTTAATATTTTGTGATGTTTTGTTTGTTTTTTTTTTTGGACTATTGAATTTGCTAATTGGATGTGAAAAAATAAAGTTGCAAGTCAAACGGGTCTAACGAGTTGTAATTCAATGGATGCATGTTGGAAAAGAAGTGTGTAAAAATATTGAAGTGCTTGTACCTGTGTGTACACGACGAAAATATAGTCGCAAGAACAAGCGGTCGTTACTGCGTAAAACTTTCAAGCGCGGTAGAGATATAGAGAGCGAATGGTGTGGGAGTAGAATAAAAAATGTGACAAAGAGTGCACAAAAACATTTTTCACGTTTTTTTTTTTGTGAAACATGTTATATATAAAACATTTGATGGTGTATTCACCAAGTGAATGCATTTTTTTTTAAATTTTCAATCACGAAAAAATAGTACGTCTCCAACTAAGAAATTCCCGAGGAAAAATTTTGACTTTAAAATTGAAAATTTCGGATTTTCTCTATTTCAATCATTTTCTGCGTTAAGAATGATGAGAAAAAAATTATTTTTTTCAATCAAAATTGCACGCAAATTATGCGTAATATCGACATGTGTATACACGCATAATTGTCGGCTTATTAAAAAACAATTAGGATCATTTTTACTGACATTAAAGCGATCATTCTATCACAATTTACCTTTGTCGTGGCTACGCCTCTTCCTCTCAATCTAACTGTTCACTTCCTCCGTCTGGAACAAAAGAAATACAACGAATCATTAAACAAAGCCAACCATGAATGTTACCCTTACATTAATTCCACCCAAATTACACTGAAACCCATGTGGTAGAAACCGTGAAAAAACTGTCGGCATTAACAGTAAAAAAAAAAAACTCATTAAAAATTCCACAGGGAAATTAAGTTGAATATTGAAATAATTGACAAAACAGTTTACTTGTTGATAAAAAAAAAAATTCAACTCAAAATAACAATGTGTACGTAATATTTATGTGTATATTAGAAACAAAAGAAAAATAGAGGTTGTTTAAAATGTGGTTTTTTGCCACTTTTTATCGCAAATTCACATCGGCACACGTAACGTTTTCGTGTTTATCGACCCCAAGCGATTCTCGATAACCAGGAGAGGCATATTCCGACCGTCGAGAGATTCTTTTCGCGTCCATGCGAGAAACATGGATGTGAAAGAGCGACGAAAAAAAAGCGAGGAGGTGGAGGGACAGAGGGCGATAAATCACGGAGGCACGCTCATGTTTGTTTTGCAGAGTTTTCGAGCTCATTAAGGGACAGGGAGGGCGAGAGAGAGAGAGAGAGAGGGAGATGTCACGATAGCACTTTTGTGCCTGTACTCTGTGCAGCTCGTTCATTCGTGTGATTTTCCCCCTTTTTTTTAACTTCATTTATACTAGAATTCTACCAACGTCGACGAATTCCATTTTTTTTTTTTTAATTTTATTCCGGTCATTTATTATTATAAATACTGATGAAAAAAGTTTTTTTTGGATAAAATTAATAAAAAGTAATTTAATAATAAGTTTTGTGATGTTTAGAGAAGAAAAAAAAAATTTTCTATCATCGAATTTTTTGAAGGGATATTACTCCTGAAAATCTCGGATTTTTTGATTTTTCAGTGATAACTCGGTAAATAAACAAAATAATGAAAAATGTTACAGAAGTAAAAAGATGGGGAATTTTAATTCTCATAAAAAATGTAGAATACAATTTTCTCATATTTTCATTTATTTTCGAGATATTTTGAAAAATAAAAATTTTCAAAAATTACTAATATCTCAAAAACTAAAGAAGTTACAAAAAAATGTATAAAGTATTTTTTGTAGATATTTGCACGCACAATCTTTTTACTCTTATGAAAATTTTCATTATTTTGTTTATTTACCGAGTTATCGCGAGAAAACTGAAAAAATTACGAAAATCACGAGATATTCAAGGGGTACCCCTTTGCAAAAATTTTATAAAAAAATTTTTTTTTACATCTCAACTAAATATCTTAAAATTCATTTAAAAAACATAATAAATACTTTTTCGTTGATATTCTCAAGAAAATACTCTAAAAAACTATGAATTAACTGGAGCAAATAATTTTTCCCAAGAGAAAAATTTTAATATTTCTTATTGAAAGTTCGTAAAGTCATAGATCCAGCGGAAATTCATGAATTATTATCAATGTCCGTTAGCTAACAGGCTTTCTCAAAGTTTTTCCAAAGATTTTATATATTATATAATATCCCAATATATATATAGCATAAAGTTTGTGATCGCAAAAAGCAGAGGGATGATGAATATTAATATCGAAAGATTGAAAGAGAAAAATTTGTTAGATAATAATTTTATAATATTAACTTCACAGAAACTAATAATTAAAAAAAAAAAGAGAAAATTAAATAATTTAAAGGGAAAAAATTTGCAGAGAAAAATCTTTCTGACAAGTTGAAAAGTTGAGCATCCGCTGATGCAGGAAGTCTCTGGCGCGAGTGCGATAATGAACGATATTTGCCTGTCACAAAAGCCTGCGCGACTTGGTAAGGGTAAGTAATCTACTTGTAAACGAGTCCGGGAACATTAAGATTTCATATAATAATGCCACAGAGAAGAGAGCAGCAGCGGTAGTCCGCGAATTGCGCGTGGCCTCCGGCCAGGGAAAATGAATGGGGCCAGACTCACAGTCACCAGCAGCACAGCAACGCGCACGCCGCCAAAAACTCAATGGCTCAAAGCATTCACTGTTGAGGAGAGAGAGAGGAGAGCGCACAAAACTCTGCACCAGAAATTCCAGGTGCCTATTTCCGGCGAGCGTCTGCGTCGCTTTTGTCGCCTCTTCTCTATTTTTGTCTGAAAATTGCACCAATTTTGCCTGCTAGCACTTCCACCCCGACCTAAAACTCTCTCTTTACCCTTCAGAGATTATCTGAGAGAATGTGTGCACTCATTTGCGGCAATTGTTTCCCTCGCCCGCCATTTCATACCCCTCAAAAAATCAGGGTATTGCATGGCTAAAAACTAAAATTTTTTTTTATCAATATCTTGATAAAGGATGCCAGTTACATAAATTTTGTTAAGGACCTTTTTTGTAGCTAAGAAAATTCTCTACAAAAAAGGTCTCTTGAGAAAAATTTATCACTCTAATAGTTTCAACGATATTTTAATTTTAAATAGCAAAATATCTTTCGTGCAAAATGTATTTTTTTTATTTCTTTCTGTTTAATAATATTTTTAAGATGAAAAAAATTTATTCTTGATATTTAATCTTCATTACCCTTCAGAGTTACTGAAAAACAAGTTTAAGAAATTTATATTAAGAAAAATAATTAATAAATATAATGACTCTTAAAAAAAAAAATTAGAATTTCTTTCCCCCAGTCAACAGAGAAATATCGTTCCATTTATCACGTAGTTTATCACAAAGAAAATGTGGTAAATAAATTAAAAATAATCACAGCGGTATAATAACGTGAAAAAAATTTTTAATATATTAAAAATTTTCAGAAATGTCTTGAAAATTCATTCAATCCCATATTTAACCCAAATTAAAATGAAAAATAATTCTTTAGAAAGGGTTAAGCAAGATTTTTGCATTAAAATTTTAAGTATTCAATTTTTCGGTTATAAAAATATCAAAAAATCAATAAATAATTTAATTTTTAATAAATGATTAACTGTCTAAATTGAAAAAAATTGTAAATTTTAAATACTTCTTCCATCAATAACAAAATTCATGTAGTTAAAAATTTTTTATCGAATCTAAAAAATACTGAAAAAAAATATATCAATAACTTGATAAAATGTTGGCGAAGAATGTATCATAAAATTCACCATCTTGTATAAACAAAAAAAAAAAATTTCCATTTCGCGTCCAAAAAGCCAAAACTTGATACACAACACAATCATTCCCGGACAGGGGAAAAAAGTCACGCGCGTGATAACGGGTAAAAATAAAGGGCGAAGTAATAGAAAGAAAGGAAAGCATGAGCAGAGAGTCAGGAGTTATAGAGAAGGAATCCCAGAGAGCGCTATTTTCCAGAAAACCCTGCAGAGCTGATAAAAAAAAAATTCGCCTCGTATGTGAAGAGAGAAAGCGCTCTCTAAGCCGGTTGTTTTTGTTTCTCCTCTGGAATCGGGCCAATCTCGACGTTAGTTGCGTCGCCCGCGTGCGGATTTCATCCCTCTGCCCACCACTCTGGCAATTCAGCGGCGCCCCTGACGCGCGCGCGACGAGTGTGTCCCTGTTACGTGTCGCGCAAAGAGTCGCTCGATACTCTCGCTCGCGCACGTGCGAACACGAAATAGTCGGCGCGGCTCTAGAGGAAATTCTCGTCACGAGGTATTAGTCTGCTGAACAACAATTGTATGTACCATAGAGCTCAAAATTCAAGCGCTAAAAGCACAAAAAAGTTTTTTAATTGAAAAAAAAAAATTTTTTTTTCAATTTTTAATTACATTTTAATTGATATATAACTAGTGTATGGGCAAATATAGCGTGCAAAAGGTGCATTTTAGTTGGAGCAATTATTTCTGTATTTTTCTGGTGAAACCGCAGCTTCACTTGGGGTCTAATGACTTCCTCGAGGTACATCCAAGTTGAGATATGATATTGTTATACGAAAATTTGCATGCAAGATGCCTGATGGTCTGGAAAAGACGCTTTCACTTGATTTTCCTTGTGGGAATTTTCGATAAAGCTTTAGAACGACATGCTAGATTGACACGTTATACAGTCTAGTAAGCGCGTGCCGTTTTAGATCCGTTTTATGTTCAATCAAATTCACCATCTTCAATTTTTATGGCTTCAAAAAAAATTCGTTTTATTTAACGAAATATTTTTAATATATTATTCAAGATAATTTGCATTTTTATGCACACAAATTTCACGCTGATATTAATATTTTAACATGAAAAATTTATCATTTTAAAAACTCAAGCTTTTTCTTTCAACTACATCATATTACAAAAATTTTATTTACCGAGTTATCGTCAAAAAACGCAATCTAAAATAAGGAAAATTCATTGCAACATTTTTTTTTCATGTTATTTTGTCAAAAAAAAATTAAACAAATGTTTATTTTGATGAAAATAATAGAATAAAATAATTTTAAAAAAGTGAAAAATAAAAAACAGTGAGCTGGAGATGGTAAATTTAGTATCTAACCACTCGGAACATGGTGGAGGTTAGTCGAAACGTGAAGTTGGTTGTAATTTTAGCCTGTTCCTCTAGGTCCAGTCGATTGATTCCACAATAGACCGTAAATGGTGCTTGTTGAAACTCAATAGACCACGTTGTCACCCTCTCTCCAGTGTTCGCCATTATAGTTGGACGCATCTAATCAAGCCGAAATGGAATGGTGCATTCGTCGTCTCTCTTGCACGAGCAATTGCAGAATATAACGGATCAGCCGGGCGCCGACGGTTGGCGCTATATGGGCTATTGAGTTAGATATACCTTGCTTTTACTTTATGTGTTACGATAGAGACCGATGTGTAACGAGAGTACCAACTCTCGCGGGTCAGCGAGCCCTCGGCGAACGCGTTGAAACCCGGCCAAATATACACACATCGACTGTACACACTAGCAGTGATGTGCGCCACAGTCTCTAGAGTTGTGGCTGTTGCAGAAACAGATATTCCACAGGGCCAGACTAGAACATAAAGCTTTCTGCGTTCGATTGCAGCCAATTCTCCGTACCCGTTAGCACTTACTTTTTTCTTCCAAATCTAAATTACCAGGTTTCATCGAGCGCACCTTTTTCAAACTATAAATTATATTCTCACCCAACTTTTAGACATATTCAACGAACAGAAAAAAATGTATTATCACTTTTTTTTCTGGTAAAATTGACTAAAAAAAATTTTTTTCAGCCAAATTTTTCGATTTTTTAAATAATAAAATTATTTCTAATGTATTATTTTATATAATTGTTTTAGATTAGATTTAAAAATTCAGGTTTTGAGGTTTTTAAAATTTAATTCTCTATCATTTTACTCTTGTGATATTTTTTGCTATTTCGCTTATTTATCGAGTTATCGGTGAAATACTAAGAAAAATAATGAACGACTCCAAGATTTCTGTAGAAATCTTCGTTGGAAATTTTTTTTATCTTAAAAAAAAATATGTCTAGACGCTGACGGGTCCAAGTTCTAGCCAATTTTTCAATCTCTCCAGCATATTTAATTATAAACGCATTTGGTTGGTGGCTTTTAGACGGGTCATAATGTATTCTGTAGCATCTTTTCTAGATTTTTCTCCAACCCACACACTGACCACCGCCACAGCTGTCACATATTTCTCTCTGTCTCTTCACAACTTCACTCTCGGTACTGCCTCAAAAAAACCAGAGAATAAAAAAATCGTTTTACAATATCCACCCGAAATTAATTAAATATGAATATTTCCATCCACGATTTTAAAGAAAAATCTATTAGCAAAAAAAAAGACTTTACTTTCATCGATGAAACAATTGAATTTTCATAATTTTTCATTGATATATTAAAAAGTTATAACAGTTGGGTTATCAATTTGAAAATAGGATTATTTATGTGTATTGATGTGTGGAAAATGCAAGAGAGGTTTTTGTTGAAAATTTAAATACTCGTGGGAATTTTATAACGCTTGAATTATTATTATAGGTATAAAATTGAGGTGAGTGAGGCACACACGTGTCATCGAGTTTTTCCGTTCTCGCATTCATTACGTGTAACTCTCTGGCGTTGCGGATCAGTGAACTCTTGTGCACAACGCGAGCTTCCCTCTGCTATGTGTATTGCTCTATAGCCGCGTGTAGCCCAACACACGTGGGCGGGGTATCAGGGGTGAAAAAGCACCGTGAAAAATATTCCCGTCGCGTACACACGTTTATAAACGTGTATACATGTGCACAGAGATAGTCGAGAGGAGAGAGAAAGGGAATGCAGAAACGTGGAAATTTTCAACGCCAAAAACGTGTACGTGACACGTATCGCTTCAGAGCATTCTACTTATACACTTCAAATCTTTCTCTCAGTTGGCCTGATCTACCATCAGTCGCCTCAGGCACACAATCATAGACATCTCTCGACTGTTTTAAAGACAAATACTCTGACTTTTGATCAGAATGTTTCAATTTTGGGTCAGTCAAATTGAGAAAAAAATTATTTTCTACATGAAAATCGTATTATTTCATTGGAAAATCATTTTTGGGGTTTTGTGTATGAATTATTTGAGGTTTTCACTGTAAATATTGTGAAAAAAAAAATTTTTTTTCATCACTTTAAAGGTTTAATACTTATATTTCAACTATATATTCACGAATAATCCGGCAAATAAAAACTAGAAAAATAGAAAAGCACCACATTCTCATCATAAAAATTAATTAAAATATTCCATTAGGTCTTTTCCCAGGTTTTCAATGTAGAAATCAAATACAAACGGCACAAATCAGTGAAGGTAAAAACCAAATAAAGCATTCAAGAGCTCCAGCAGACCATGATTGCAGTTTGTTTGTTGTTTATCGGTTAAAACTTTGAATAATCACGAGAGAAAATTTATCCTGTAAAATCCTCACATCGACTATTCACATAGAAAAACCCTGAAATTCCCCAAAAAAAACCATGTGTGCAATCTCAAAGCTTTCGGGAAGTCCCGTAGACGTCAATAATTCGTCGATTTCCAGGCAAGCGGACGTGCAAGTGGATGGCAAGATGGCGTTGCAGGGCAAATGGAATCTGTTATCCCTGTGCGATCTCCCTCAGGAGGATTTGGGGTCGATTAATCAAGCTAGTTTAATAGCTCTTCCGCGATTATGATAGGGTCGCTTATGATAATTATGAGAGAATCGAAAAAAAAAAAAAAATAGATAAATAAATAAAACAAGCAAAATTCCACAGGGATAAAATCGTGTTTTAGGATCAAGGGTGAAAATAATAGGCGGATTATTGTGGAAAATTGGTCATGGTTTAAAGATAACCTCTTGTTTCTTTGTTTTACTTGTTTTTTTTTTTCCCGCTTAATAACACACCTGAAAATTAGATAATGATGATATATTCGATCCTACCATCAGACAGACGGTCAAACATGCAATTAAAAAGTCCATTAAATACACGCCTCAATAATTTCAAACGTTAATTTATAAAGTAATTGACTGTGACGCCTGGATGATGATGAAAATGACTGCGAGAAGCTTCTTCCGCACTTGAACATAAGCGAATAAAAATAGGGAGGAAAAATAAGGGGAATGGTCTGTGAATTCCCAGAAAGTTCGTGAAATACATGTGTGTGTGTGTGTCGTTGTGTAAAAATAAAAAAATCCTAGAGGTGCTGGTGAGGATGATAAAAAAAAAACAACAACAATTGAAAAGACACGGTCGGACGTCTCCGCGGAGTTGAACGGCGCGTCGCGCGCTTGCCCAGCAACCATTCCACAAGACTCTCTTCTCCAATCATCTCAATTATCCTCCCCTTTCGTGTTTCCGCTCCTCTCGAATCATTTCGAAATAATGGTCGCTGGTGAATCGTTTGCGCACATCCACTTTTAGTCCAAAGTCGATCCTCGCCACACTCTAATACGTGCACGAGTTCGTGTGGCTATTTTCGAAACAACTATATACAACATGTAGAGAGCGAATCATTTCCTTTTTTCACTTCCTCCATCACCGACCAACCGCTATACGTGATTGTGATTTACTCAAGCAGGCGAAAGTGAAATGTATTCCCGTCCAATCCACCCGGCATGTAATTCATTAGCTACATGCTATAGACGTTTTTTTTTTTCGTTTATCTCTCGATATTTCGGTAAATAAGTGAATAAATTATAAAAAAAAATATCAACAGACTTAAATGATAGATAATTAAATTTCCTGCAAAAAATGTAAAATAAAATTTTTTCCTTTATTTTCATGATATTCTCAAAAATTTTAGAAAATACAAAAAAATTTATTGAACATTTTTTATAGAAAATTTAATTATCTATCATTTTACTCAAATAATATTTTTTAATATCTCAATTATTTAAAGAGTTATCGTCAAAAAAGTAAAAAAAAAAAAATCATGAAAATAGAAAATTTGTAATTAAAAATTTTTTTCATTTAAAGAAAAAATTTTAATTGAATGACCTGTTAATTCATGTTAATTGCTTTAACATGAATAATACTTAATAGTAATAATTTTACATTTGTTGTCGAGTAATTTACTGATAGTGTTAATAGCCCTTCATTGTACCTCACGATGCAGTCTCGTGACATTGTTTCCACAACGCATGGAAAAATCCTAGATGTAGAGACAAGAAAACACAAACGTTTTACGACTTTGAATGCAACGGAAGCACCTGTCAACGATACTGTTTGCTTACAAGTACAACAAACCCTCTAAAAATAAATGTTTGGACGTAATTCCGAGTCGTTTAGAGTGAAACTCACGTGGTGTGCTTTACACTGAGAGAGAGAGAGAGAAATAACCTACGATAACACAGAGACAAGTGCCTGAAGCTTTTGTAAAACAATAGGAAAAGGTTTCCCCTCAACAACTGACTTTTGCTTTTGTTCGTCATCCACAACAAAACTCATCATCATGTCTATTACAATAAAATATAACACAATTCACAAGATATAACAATAAATAAAAAAAAAACTAAACCTGTCATCGATTAAAAAAAAAAAAAAACATATTTTCATATTTCAATATTTTAAAATTATTGAATTATTAAAAACTCATGAATATTTCCATTCATTTTCAAGTTTGTCAACAGGGGGTCAGTTTAAAAACCCGTTTTTAACCAGAGATTAATGAGGCTAATATATGCTGTCAAATTTAGGCAGAGAGAATTGAAAAACTCAAGTTAATTTTGAATGTATTGCAAACAATGTGGTAAGGATTTAAACATGTGTTTTAAGAGCAAGACACAGACTGAAGAAATGAAACAAGCTGTGAGAAACATGAGCAAGCAGCAGGGGACAGACAAAAGTCATGGGTGTTTTCACAACAGCTAGCCCTATACGCACTTTCCTTCTCTCCCTACTCGAACTGAAGATTAATGATGTCCTATTGGAATAAATAAATTAATGATTGACCGTTGCAAATGGATTTTCATTGGGTAGCAACTATACTTTTCATGATGGTACGTATATATTGAGAAACGCGAGAGAATGTAATAATATGTATAGCTATATAAATGCAACAGTTAATAAAACTAAAAACTGAATTAACCAGAGTGCAGTCGAAATTATGATACTGATAGACCATTAAAAGGAGAATAGCTGGCTTGATAATCAATGAGGATGATCGCGTGTGCTCTCTTCGGAAATGAATGGCCCAAACGACGTTGGCCGCCGCCGCCAGCCAACCGTAAGCATGGATGATTTATAACGCGGACCAGAGTGCAAAGGAGAATGCCTCACTCCAGTCTATCAAACTACACATACATTCTCATATTCACCCTCTGCATATAAACACTATATAAAGTCCGACGCAATTGTGATACCCAGATGAATTTCATCAACCAAAAGAATTATTAAAAACATTTTAATAATTTAAAACTAAATTGATACTTAGAAATTGAAATTACAAGCTTTTATCCTGAAATTTATGATATTTTCTGTATTTTAATTGTTTAAGTTTAAAACTTGATAGCATAATTCGATTAAAATCTAAATAGTAACTACTTAAGAAATCAGATTTTCAATTAAAAGATATGAAACTATACGGAAAACGGAAAGTTATAATTTTGAATATAAACAGAAAATTATCCAAATTATGTATATTATCGATAAATGAATTGAAACTGAGAATACTATATACACGATAATATTAGAATATCCGTTTAAGAGACTTGAGAAAGGTAATTTAAACGAAAGTTTCTTATACACTCTTCTTACTCGTCCTTAAGTCTATGCTCAATTGGAGCTTTTGGTTCATTTGCCAAACTTAGTCGCGCAAAGTTTTAATAGATGAAGTGGCCAAAAAAACGAGAGAGCCCAGCAAACTGCGAGGGTGTTCACGGGGTTGTTCCATTGTTTTAAACGACCATCATTAGCATTTTAATCGGTAACTACTTGAAGCAATGATGACCGTTATATCCTTAAAACTATAAGGCAGCAAAAGCGTTCAGTGCAACGATCGCGCGGCTAACTTTACAGATTCTAACGGGGTCATCAAGTTTTATCACTGTCTTGATCCCGTATAAAGTAACACTAATAATAATCCATTTTCATTTTTTTATACTGCTCACATGCTGTTCATCTAACGCTTCATTTTCACGGTGTTTTACGATAATTATACTAACTACATAACGATATTACATTTAGACAAAAGTGAAATCTTCTCTCAACTTATACACGCGAAATATTAAAAAATTCCATAAATGCGATTGATTTTTTTTCTAGTCTTCTTCCCCTCTGTTCAGCATTTGATATTGGAAAGTGGAGTGAAAGCATCATATTCTATATCGCGTCTCTTCATTGCGCCAAGAATTTCTAACATCTGCAGAATATATAATAATACGAATTTTCCAAGAAAACCTTCAGGCGTTTTTCCGGCCATTTCACGCGATGTGACCAAATCCTGGACGTTTCTTTTATATTGCACGTGCCTCAGTCTTTGCCAAAGAGACAGATGTGATCATTCTTTCAAGTCAGATAAGAAAAAGCCACGTGTGTGTATGGCAGACATCCGAATATAAGAAAAAAACTAAATAGACATGATAAATTTCTAAAAATTTCTTGTTTTTAGAAACAAGCGTGCGGAACACACGCAAATGTAATTTATTCATTGGTGGAAAAATAAATGAAAATACACACTGCATATATACATAAATTTATGATTTAGAATTATATTTAAATTGATTACTCATATATATACGCGTGAAAACAGCGCGCCTCAGTGTGTTTAAACACGAAACTTTGTTGCAGAGGTAAATAAATGCAATCTACAAAAGCTTTAAACTCATCTTCTCGCTTCTCCGCCCACATAAACAACTATATAGAAGTGGTGAATACGCGCAACAATAGGGGGGAAAATCAATCGAACACTACCACTATATACAGTCTAGTCAATGATGCAGCCAAAGTCGAGCGGTTCGCAAGCATTTACTGCATAGTTTTACCTCATTGTCTTTCCACCGCGCTCATGTCTGGAAACTTTGGAATTGCAATGATGCTGGTAAACTATTTTCACCCTAAAATTTCTGTCATGGACGCGCGCAACTCTCAGATAAATTAGGATGAGTAATAAAGTCATTGGTCAATCGGTAAAAAAAATAGATTTTTTTACATTAAACAAAAAAATTGAGTTATTTTGTCGATTAGATTCTAAAAATTCAAGTTATAGTGTATTTCTTTTTTTTTTTTTT